>JARJEC010112762.1:0-13218 GCA_030264575.1 Tachinus sp. AB-2021
CGTAAAGGTTTGTCCGGCACAGGAAGAGCTCGGAAGACAGGTGCACTAATGTTGCACTTCATCTTTAATTCAAGCTGCAGGTAGGTCCGGAAAATGAAGATCCCAGAAGATAGGTTAGTTAGCTGCGCTATAGTGGGTTGGCCGGTTCCAAATGTAGTAAAGTGACCACGGCCGCCAGATCCGTGCTCCACCCCCATCATCCTAATGCGCCGCGAATTGGGTTGGAATAGGCATCCTTTGTGTTACAAACCTTCAAGTCCTTTGTTTCCAATCCTTTTCCTGCTCTATAATTAGTACCTCGACATGGTGAGCAGGCGAATTGCATACAGATGTACCAAACGATTATTTTAATATTTCACTTTCATTTTATGATTTCATTTCTAATATTTTTTATAATCATTTGCATCTTGATGCAAACGAAACTAATCATTTAAATGCACTGACATTTCGATTTTTTAATAAAATATTATTTAAAAATTGAGAGTGTTTTATATAAGGTATAAACGTAAACGCTATGTGTGTAACAATTTCCAACAAATTTCTGGCTCGACCCTGTTTTGCAAACGTTTATTCGTTTTTCAAAATTTCCAATGACAATTAGGCATTGCAAACTAATTTTATTAACTTTGCGTATTATTTCTTCCTCGAGCTTGAGAATGATGGATCTTCTTTAAAAAAAAAACCCCAAAAGAGAAAGTCCAATGGCATCAAAAAGGCACGTTTTTTTTGGCACCCAAAACTTTTTGGCGCTATTAGACCATGGTTTTATTTTATTACAAATTTCAAAATTCCAGCTCGGAAACGACATGCGGCCCGATTTCTTGCTTTGCAAATTTTATCAGCCTAATAATCTCCTAAATTTTATTATTTTGATTGGCTGAGAAATGTAAACTTTTTGAACATTGACTTTCTTCCTTGTTGATGGATATCGTAGCTCTAGAAACCGCTGTTTAAACAGTGGGAGTCTTTTGTGGACACTAAAAAATTGAGAACATTCAGATATATTGACGCGGGGTTTGAAAATTTGAATTCAGCTCTCAAATTTAGTGGGGTTTATTTGCGACCCCATAAACATTTTTTTCAATTTCTGCGCAAGAATATTGTTAGTTTACTAACAACCCTTAACTTTGATAATTTGCTGGCATTTACGCGTTGGCAAAGTAATATCAATTTACTCTGATTTTTAGCAGATAGTTAAAGCAATTGTTCATACCACATGAACCACCCCATGGAAACCCTAAATAGTTAAAAGTTTCTACAAATCTTTAAAAATGGCGTCTTTTTAATAAAAACAGCACTAGAAGACCACTGTTTAGTTCTATTTGTAAATATCGGCATTTTCAAAATTGCGCGCAAATGATATGCAATTCAATTTTGTTTATTAGTCTACAAAGTAAGGGTGCCAAACCCAAAATTTTAAATATTTAAATGTGCAAAATGTAAATCATTTGATGGTGTGGTTTCTTTGTTGATTGGTAACAAAAGACTAGAAAAAAATTAGACCCTTGTATCAATAGCAAAGCTATTTTTAGGAGATTCAAAAATTTAAAAAAATAAAAAATCTGTTGTGTTAGCGTTTTTTTCCATTTTCTACATTAGCTTCTCTTTCTTTTTTCCATTCTTGAGTTGTTCAGTCTGATAGTAGTTAGTATGCCTTTTCCTTAGGACCTCAAGGATGTTCTTAGTTTTTTAAATCTGTGTTTACTATTTTCTTGCCCTATCTTCTCTTTCCCATAAAAACTTCATGTAGTTCGATCATTTGTATTCTCTACAAACCTAAATTTACAAGTTTTAGTTCCAGTAAAATTCTTGAATTTACATTTAGAATTATTTTTTGTATCCTCTAGTTACCAGTATCTCAAAACTTATATTCTTACATCTCATCTTTGGCAATGCATTCTTTAATTTTTCAATCACTAATTGTGTTCTTTAAGGCTTTTCTGCTATTTTAAATTCTTTCGCTGTTTTTGTTGTATTCTTTTGTCTTTTAATCATTTTTCCGGTATGCATTGCCTTTTTAATGTTTCGTTTTTAATTTATTTACACTGCCAGTACAAAAGTACGGTCCTATTTTACTGTATCCAGGTATTGCTCCTTCCGCTGCCTCATCTTTCACATATTTTTCTATGTTCTTATTTTTTGTTACTTTTTATGGTTTGATTATAAAAATAATAAATTAATATAAATTCTACTGATTTTTAATTGCCCTTTATTGTGTTCAAACTTTGAATCATAAAATTTGTTTTGCTTTAGTCTCAAAAGCCATTAAGTTGCTCGATTACAGATTGCATCATATTTTGTATATATTTTTAAATAATAGAATAAGTTATTGGGTATTCGGCAACAAAAACAATTATACATCCAACTGGTTTCAATACTATGATTTATGACTGATGGCAACAAAATTTTATTTAATTTCTAAATATTTTACACAATAATTAGAGAAGAAAATGTAATTAAAAGCTGAAAAATAAATTGATTTCATAATTAAAATAGCGTTATATTTTCCATAATCAATATTAATCTGCTTTTTATTTTCCGATACAAATTTAATGAGATTTACGGACACCCGGTATATTTTTCGGGGTATTGAAGACTCGATGAAAAAATGTCGTTCATTCGGTTGGCGGGACTGCGTGAAAAAAATTCCGTTTGTCATCAATGTCATTAAATTGTTTTCGATTATTTATAAATCATATGTTTGAGTTAAGTTATAAATAATAATTTTCTATTAATTAAAATGTGCAATTGTGTTCAGACTGTGAACAGTGATATGGAATATTGGGAAAATTGAAACAGCCGCGACAAAATGGATTGGTTACGCAATAATAATTTTATAGGTGTGAATCGTCAGCCCAGAGCTCTTCTGAGCACTGACGAAGAATGTGACCCTACAGCATGTTATGACAGCTTTAAACAGCACTGGCAGCAAGTCCTTAAAATTATCAAAAGGAATCAAGTCAGTTTTTATATTTAACCTAATAAAATTTTTTTGAGGATTGTTTTGATTTTGCAGCAAATGCCCAGCCAAGACGATGTTTTGGGTGTCGTTAATCATTTAGAACAAATGGATTCGTTATTAATTTACGATTTAAAAAAAATGAATCAGACTAATTTGCCGATTTCGATGAATTCCCATTGTTTGGAGTATTTACTCGCCGAGAATATTTTGCAAAAATTGTATGAATGGGGCATACGTGCTGGAAAGTAAGTTATTTCATAATTAAAATCATTATAAAAGCGTTATTTTAACATAAAAATAATACATAAATAAAGCCAAACAGAATTCCTATTTATAGATTTTATTGGGGAAATTATATTTAACTGAACACTGAATAAATTTGAATTAAATTTAACCGAGAGTTTTCATTTAAAATAGCAAATTTATATACATTATACGTCATATTAACATGTTTGGTTTTACGTTTCACGATACCACGGTACAAAATATGACGGTCAATGGGATACTGCATGTGTGGCACGCACGTTATACCTCATGGCGCTCAACGTGTTAATAATATTTACATAAAAATAACTTTTTGCCTAATGAAACGGGAATTTTTTAGGCTAATAAGAATACGTCATAAATTCTAATTAGAAAAATTTATACAAATATTTATTTGAGCAAACAAATAATTAATTAATAATAAAATTATTAAAGATAAAAGGCATTCAGATTAAATTAATTAATTTTATTGATTACTATTTGATATGGGCATGGCTTTTGATTGTATTCAGCGATGATTTCGTTTGAAAAATAACATATTTTCAATTGCAGGTATGCGGACGCCGTTTTTTTGGAACAATTAAAAATGTACGAGATGCTTGTGAATCAATCGAGACATTTATTGCTCGTGCACAATGCATTTCTTCAGCCATTATTGAAACTATTGAATTCGTGTCAGAACGATATGTTTCCCAGACAAGTCGAGAAACATTTAATTTCGTTATTGTATCAATTGTGTATAGTATTAATGCAAAATATCGATTTAGTTGATTTATTCTTTCCAAAAAACATCGAGAAACCAAAGTAAGTTCATTTTTATCTCGAAATTATTCATTCTATTATGCCGACTTTAACTAACGTAATGCTTTTTGTGTGCGGTATAATACGCTACCATTAAATCATAAAATACATACAGTACGGAATTTGTAACGCTAATAACTCATTTAATATTAATTTTTCGGGATTAAATTAATACCAATTACTTTTAGGTATATAATATTCACTTTATTAATAAAGTTTGTGCATAGAGGAGATAATATTGGTATGCAAGCACGAGATTCCATGTTGCTATGTATATCGCTTTCGAAAAAGAATAATAGTATTAAAGAATACATAGCGGAATATTCGAACCTGAGCACATTATTAGCATCCGGTTTAGGAGAATTATATCCGTTATTACCGAGAGTTTTAAATGATATTGCAGTTCCCGACTGGCACAGACTGACACCCGACGATGTCAATGATATAAAATCCCTTTCGACGTTTGTTACGTTTTTAGAATTTAGCAACAATGTATCTCAAATGGCCCATCCGATTATAGTAAAACAAATACAAGAATTTATGCATATGGGATTTTTGATTCCGATCGTCGGGCCAGCTTTATTACAAACAAATACAGACGAACAAATTGCCGTCGCTGCATATTTAGAATTGATGTTGCGTACGGTTTCCAATCCAGGTTTACTACACCCTTTATTAAAATATTTAATAAATGTAGAATATGATGGGCAGCGCTTATTAGGAATGCTTATGAAACGTATTGACTCATCCGATTTACAATTAAGCCTCGTTTCGTTAGCGTTATTCGAAACAATTATCGATTTAAATTGTGAGGATGTTATGCTGGAAATTGTTTTTCATCATTTGCAACCTTGTTTGCATATGATGATATCGCAACGGAGGACGTACTTTCCGTTGGATCCGTACTGCGAGAGTTTAGAGAAGTTTTTTAATTTGACGCCGAATTGCTGCGAAAGTGTAATCATGTTGCCAAATATCGATGGGAAAATTGTCAATTGGAATCATTACGGAGGACAGACCAGTCTTTATGGAAATTACCATGCGTATTTATGCGATGCCAAGAATAAAATTTACGCTTGTCAATTGGCTTGTTCCGCATGGAGCCATTCTTATACTGGGTGTGAAAATATAATGCAGGATAATTCAGGTAATTTTTATAATATATTGATCCATTCAGGGCGATAACCTATCCTAACTAACAGCCACTATTTTATGGTGCCATTTGCGTTGGTTGAACAATCAGCCAAAGTTTGACGTATGTGTAAACGTTCTGAATTTGTTAAAAACAAGTAATATTAATTGCTATTATTGAATCGTTTACGTCTAACAATCTGAATTTATAAAATTGTGTCATGTTTCTGGGTTCTGAGCCGTTATATTTTTTGTTAAGGTTTAATTGAAGATAATAATATTGGCTCTGCTTTATCTTCCAAGCAGTTTTTAATCTTTTTTTGGTTCAGTTTCGCGTAATTATGTAATTATGAGCCTCTACTTGGACAGAACCGAAATAAACTTATATCTTTATTTTTTGGTTCAGTTTCGTTTTCTTTCTGTGTAAAAGATTGGTATTTTGTAATCCATTAAGTGGGTGGCCCAGATATTGTATAATCAAACGATTTTTCTTTAGAAAATCAAAATATTTAAAATCCTATCTATTGAATTGATGTTGAAAATAAATTTTAGATGATGGTCCGACAAGTTTGCCGTCTTTAGGTGAAAGCAGCGGATACGAGAGTCTAAAATTAAAATTTGATGATAATCCGTCTATACCTGTCTGGCAAATATCTCAAAACGACGTCAATAAAGGGATCCACTTAAATAATCATACTTACGAAAGCGAACACTTAAATAATTCAGGATCCGCTGGTCCGTTCCTGACATTACTTTTAGAAAAGCTGAAAAACATGCTTTCCAATTCCTTTTATGTCAATCTACATTTAACTGGACTCCTTTCAAGACTCGCCGTTTATCCACAACCTTTATTGAGGACGTATTTACTGGACCATAGTTTGGTTTTACAGCCCAATGTGCCATCTTTATTTCAAGTAAGTTATTTTTTAATAATATTTCTTACAGAATTACAATTGTGTTGGTATGCTTGTTATTGATTTCACAAGTATTTTGTTATGTTGGTATGCTTGCATAAAAAATTAGCATCCTAACATTTTATGAACAATGATTTTCAATTAATTATTTTGTTTTGTTATGTTAGTATGCTCGAGGTCTTGTTTGTTTAAATTTATGTAAATATTATTTTGTTGTAGATTTTAGGTTCCTTAAAGCAACAAATCGATGAATTCATGAGCCGCCAACCCGAAAAATTGACACTGATTCATCAAGCTAGAAGTTTTTTATTGGAACGCGAAACCCGTTTAGTGTATGCGAGAAAAATAGCATTAGACCATAATTCGATGACATCGTCGTCGAGCAGCAATTGCAACGGCGACGATCAAGCTTTTCAAAGAAACGGACCGAAACGTCGAAGTTTAACGCAATCACTTTCATCTATATCAAGCATGTTTGGACGTAGACAAAGCACAGCTTCTACGGTCGAAGCCAGCATACAATTAGTCACGCAGAATAGCGAACCAAAGAATTTGTTCTATCCGAAATTTAACGATGCACAACGCGTTGCAATTTGTGCCGTTTTGTTAGACGAATGGATTAAGGAATTGGCGGCGATCGCTCAAGAACATGCCATTAGCCAATTAGCAGTTTTGTTGAAATAATTCAAACAAAATTATTGCCAAATTAAAATTAATCGATTAACTCGCGTCTCAAAATTTTATCGAGTTATATTTCAGGTTGGGTTTCAAGAAGTTCACTTCCGTCCTATCTGTATACATCAATGTTTCTAGTTTTGCAATTCTTGCCGGGTTTGCAATTTATTTTGTAGATATTTATTGGGAATAATAATTTATTTGCTACTTATTTAGATGAAATAATCAAAAAGAATCTTTTTCGAAAATATTTAGATTAGTTTGGCGAGAAATTAAGTTGGCGTTGCTGCTTGAAAATAGCTGTTGCCTATAGATTTTACCGATTATTTGGATTAATACTTTTTATTTTTATTAATACTTTTGCTAATAAATGTTTATATCGGTTTGTTCTTACAAGCCTCGGAACTTTTTCCGAAACAGTTCAAGAGCAACAGAATGTATTTACTTTCTCAACCGCTTTGATGGGACAAATCTGTGTAAATGTTATCATCAACGCTATCAAAATTTGCCGGAATTACTTGCGTGGACAAATGGGAAAAATTATTTTTTAATATAATAGTTTGTTGTTCTAACACACCCGCTGACCATCCAAATCGGTCCCTAAAAGTTCCAATTTTTATACCAAGTAAGATCGGAACTTGTTTGGTTGGTGCTGACTAAAACGAAATAATTCATAACGTATCCAAAAACAGTTTGTAAAATGCGTGTAGGAACAAATTAATATGTATACAGCAATGAAATAGAATTTTGAGTTATTTATTTTGAAAATGAAATCCGAATAATCGTTAACGTACTAAAGCATTGGTAAAATATGAACAGTACAAAAGCAATAGATTAATGTGATACTTCAAACGTTTTATATTTGAATAAAAATAAGCCCAACCTGAAAATCATAAATTACAAAAATAATTCAATTTTACATAATAATTCATGTACACAAAATTATCTGTGATCTCTTTAATTATATAAACATACATTTAAAAAAAATATATAGCTGCATATTTATTAATACAAAAAAGTATGTGACTTTTTAATTATTTAATATTTTATATTACGATATCCGTTTATTGAATTGAATGGATTGTTTTTAAATATTGGTACTAGTAGTAACTGAATTATTGTGAATTAATTAAATTGTTTATAATATTTTAGAGAAATGGGATAGGTTTTGATCTATATTCAGTGAACTGGATTATTTTTTCTTTTCGAACAAATTATGTAACTAAATATTTTTTTATTTTATATATATACATATACATTTGTGTTTTTTTTGAAAAAGTGTAAATATATTATTTATTTCTATTGTTTCATCATTAATTTTATGTTTATTATGTCAGCGCCATCTGCAGCAATTTTTTAATCTGTTTTAGGTGATGTCTGCTATAGTATTAATCAAAATAACCAAAATATCCACAAGCGGACTATAGCTCCCATGAAGATCGAGCACGACCTACCGCTTGCCAAGCAATTTGCATAAATTAACTGTTTTCTATTAACCCTATACAATTATGCATTTATCACTAGCATAAAATAGATTGTAAAGCTATAATCTATTTTTATGCCCTTAATACATTAATAACTTATATATATTACA
Source organism: Tachinus sp. AB-2021 (assembly GCA_030264575.1). Taxonomy (NCBI): domain Eukaryota; kingdom Metazoa; phylum Arthropoda; class Insecta; order Coleoptera; family Staphylinidae; genus Tachinus; species Tachinus sp. AB-2021. The sequence goes on from JARJEC010112762.1 coordinate 8,342, forward strand.
GTGAAACCTCTATTTGCGGACACCTTCAATAAGCGAACAACTCCTATAACTGGACAGATTAAAATGCACCGGCACATATCCATATATTTATCTAACTTTCTTTTAAGCGGATACCTCCAATAAGCAGGCAAAATCAGTTGCACCATCAGTGTTTGCTTAACAGAGATTTCACTGTATTATATATTTTTAAATACATTATAATTATGTTTAATCAGGACCGGTGTTAGGAAGATTCAGCACTTAGGCAGCTTTGGACAATCCGTTGTGTAACTGCGCGAAATAATATACTTTTAAGGTTCGGCCACCAAGGTACACACCAGTCAGTTGGTCAAATTTTAACGCGCATACTCTGGTCTTGCCCAACAGTCAATATTACACATGTATTTTTGCACAATTTAAATCAGTTGACCACTTTTCAAATTTAAAAAAATTAATGCTGGTAACTTCATATTGATCAAGTCAAAATTAAACAATCTGCTTCCAAAAAAAATAGGTATTGCGACTCATTTAAATACATTTTGGAACTTTTGCAGGAAGGGATAATGGGAATGTGCGCAAATAAAACGATTAATATTGTGCGATTTATAAAATTTCTAATAATCGAAAACGCACACAAAAAAATTACAATAAATATACTTTTACAAGCATCGTATAAGTGAAAATATAAAATTACAATTACAGGGAATACAAAACTATTGAGAAAAATAGGCAGTTGCAAGATAAAATAATGACCTATAAAAGTACAAAGAAATTTGTAAGCCCTGTATATCATTATATTATTTTTTTAGAAATTTTTTTAACATTAAAATATAACAGATATATAAAATTAAAAAAAAACAATTTTTATCAACAAACTTTTGGAATACAAAATAATAGTGTATTAATTATTATTATCATCATAACGAATAAAAATATAGATTTATCTTCAATATACAAATGGTTTGCAAACAAAGCAATCTCCTTTCTATATTCATTTTCATTCAACTTTTCTTCTGTATTATATATAAAAATATGAATATTATATTTCAATTTAAGCTTAGCGTAAAAAAGGATTGGCCATTTTGATTTCATTCCGCAGCGACCAACAAATACGACGTATTTTATTCTAACATTAAAAATCGTCACTTTACAAAAATTTATCTGAATATACATATATCAACTCAAAAATCTTGAAACTAGGGATTGAAAATAAAAAATCGAACTTAATTTACATTTGTATTGAGGATTAAGTTGCTTAAAATTTAAAATATTTTATATGAATATAACATTCGGTGCAATACACACATGTGTTAATTTGTTTACCAGATTGAAATAATGAAAATATTTGTTTGGCCGTGCGAAATAAAACCGAACCAAATAATTTCTGAAAGGTGCTTCTATAGTCGAAAACAATTTTCGTAACAATTTTGACTATACTTTAAAATATATTAGTAATTAAAAAGAAAATCCAATAATGTAATAATAGTATAAGAAACACCGTTTCATATTACCTCTGTAATAATATATAATCTTTCAAATTAAATTAGCACAAATTTTCAAATGAAACTGTTAAAACGAAAAAAAATCGGTCCTTATTCTATACCGCGTGGTCCATCTATTGGCATTGTATGCAGAACTTCATCGAGCAATTGTAAGGCTCGATGTAAATGGACCTCTATCCAGCAGGGGGTTTCCTTTATAGACTGGCGGGGATAATCGGGTCCCCAACCTTTTACAAAACTTAAACGTAAAATGCATAATCGCCTCAAATCATCCACACCGATACCAGTCGCTGCTGATAAACCTAGAAATAATTTTAGTTAGTACAGTCTTGCCAACTCAATTTATAAAAAAATTGAGAAATGAACAAATTTTTATTGTTAATCAATGTTACATTTATTTAGCAGAAGTCTTCCAAAAAATCCATTTATTTTATGAATCGGATATATTGCCAGAGTTATTCGGGTAAGCAGTGTTGCCCATTTAATGTTTTTAATCAAATTTTAGTAATACATATGAATTTAGTTAAACATGTATTAAACAGAATTGTGAACTCAAAAGTTTTATAGAGATATATATATATATCAAATTTTAATATTATTTCTATAAACCTTTATTTTAGTTAGTGATGGTAAATCTAGTTGAAACTCTCTCAGTTGGCAACACTGGTTAAAATACAAAAAATGTTCTTACTTATGGCGGGTGCAATTCCGCCTACTGAATGTGGGCCGGGAATATGTCCTGCAACGGCAGCGGCTTGTGCGGCAGCTGCGGCTTGAGCGGTGGCAGCCTGAGTGGTCATTTGGTTGTGACACTGCCGCAAATCGAAAACTTTAATATAAGCCGAAGGATAAATTTTATGGACAGCATCACCGGGCGCACGTCCAGCCTCCCTATCCAAATAATAACTCTGAACAAATACGGAATGATCGCTCAAACATCTTAACCAAACGTCACCTTCGCCTCTTAAATCGAGCTGAACACCTTTACCGATATGTAACCTGCAATTTATTTAAATTAAAAAAAAATCTATTGATTCAATTAATCAAGCAATTACCGAGCTCGTTCGCTTTGTTCGGTGCGATGAACGTTGCTCAAAGCACCTAGACAAAATCTATGGCCACCACTCGGATCGACGTAACCATCAATTGTTACGTTTGGACAGCTCGAAGGTACTTTGAATGTTTCACCGACTTGCGTATCCAATTCGAAATAGGCGACGGAGCACCAATATTCGGGGGCCGGTTGCGTTGATAATAATCCGGCAATATTGACATCGTTGCCTAATTGGTTCGACGTATTATGGCTCCCTAAAATGAGATCAACGAATACAATGAAGATATCAGGAGACAAAACAACTTACAATAAGTGTTGTGATGATTTCTGTTATCTGGGGGTTGCATTGATTGTGTGTAAGTTAACGTATTTGATCCAGTCCATGTTCCCCCAGCACCAGTAAATGACTGACCTAATGTTGCCGATGGCTGCGAGCCTGAGACTTGCCCGGTATTATTAGTAGCTACGTTATTTGTCGCTTGATTTGTAAAACCATTTTGTTGTAAATGGGGAGATACCGGTGAACTACTATTAGCACCAACTAAAATATTTTCATTTTTTAAGTACATAGTAAACATTTTTTACCGATCATTCGGCTCTCAACGTGTTCATAAATAATTCAATTAAAACATTTTTTTTAGTTTGCTTATGGAACGGTAAAAAATATTTAATGCTTTGTTGTTGTTCTTACCAATACTTTGTGTAACGTTTTCAGTAACTGGCCGCTCTGATTGTACGTTTGATTGAGTTGCGTTGTAAAATTGTCCCTGATTATTGTGTCCAGTTGGAGCAATATGTAATGGCGTACTTGAATTGCCAGCTGGCTGAGGAGGAGGTAGAGAACCTGAGGATACTTGTGTTTGACTACTATGTACTTGTAGATTGTGCTGATGTACTGGGACGGTTACTGGAGCTAAAAACAAATTTTAATTAATTTTTTATTTTGCTTTTGGTTCCATTTTTGCCCGATTTATTGCTAAACGTAACAGGTTAATTTTGTAGTATGAAAGCTTACACCTTAAATTCCGTTTAATTTTTTCGTGCCCTTAAAAAATTTAAGATACCAATAGATTAAAAAAAAAAAATAAAAACCGAACAAAATGTTATTACAATAAAACTTTCCTAGCGTAATTGCTTACAATAGGAATTTAAAACAAACATTTTAAACAGAATTAATTATGAGTAGTTGCATTATCACCACCAACTCATCGATGATTCCATGGAAAAAAATTGTAATTTGAACAGAATAAGGTGTGGTTAAAATATAATATAAAAAATGAATGAATGCATTTGAATTGAATTTAAAGTTAATAAAGAAATAAATAAAATAAAAATCTTACTGGATAGATGTATTCGAGTCGGGATCCAAGTTGAACGTTGGCAATTATCTTGACCGGATTCCAATTTAGGAACGGTTGGTCCCATGACCGGTCTATTACTGGCATTATATATTGTTGGATCTCCTGATGAATACACGAACGAAATAATCATGCACAACGTAAAATAAAAATAGTAGAAATTTAATAAAATAAATAAAGAGCTGTACGATCCCCAAAAATGCAAGAAAAAACAAATAAAGTACGAATGAAACCAGCCCGAACAATAAATAAATTTCCATTGACGATACTCCCATGAAAGCACTTTGTATTTGCAATATTGTTCCCATGAAATTGTACAAAAATATTTTGTAGTATTTAAATATTGGGTGGAACATTTTGAACCTGCTAGCACGCTAGCAATTAAAAAACTAATTGTTACCTGGTGGTGGGGATTGCAAGCCTGCCAAATTAAAATTCTGTTGTGGTGGGTGGTGTTGGATAGTTTGTGTCACTCCCATTTCGCTATCGACTTCCATGCTGCTTCCAGGTACTGGGCCGCCTGCACTATATTCATCCTTTACTAGGCGCGATGATGGTTGTATTGTCAATCCAGATAAATCAATTCCAGGTGACACTACTCGCTCATAATGATACGGGTTTACGCAAACCGAATCGCATTTTAAATCGAATGCAAACTGGCAATACTTTACGTGTTTCAGTTCATTTTTATGTAAATCCGGCCAACGCCAAATTCGAGCGTAGATTACGTGCGGAAAACCCTTCCTACCGGCAACCTGTCAATGTAAAAAATTTTATATACATTCTTGTAACATATTGCCATGCAACGTCCACTTTCGTAGCATTCCACCGCTTGTCGCTTATAAGCTATCGAATCAAAAAAATATTGCAGCTCTCTATCCACGTTAGTGCAGCAGGGCGTAACAACACAGCGGTTAAGCATTTATTATTTAGAGAGTGCAGAAAATTAATTAATTGAATTGGACAAACTTGATGATAACTAAT
>JARJEC010112778.1:0-26895 GCA_030264575.1 Tachinus sp. AB-2021
TTATTATATTAATTATAGATAGTTGTAGGAAAGGGTCTTTACATTTATTTTTTAAATCTTATATAATAGAGAAGGGAGTTATGATGCAAAAACTGCATCATACAAGATAAATTCTATTGCTATGTACTATTATCATTGGTATATATTTTACTTGGTTGATAATAGTAGGTAGTATCTACTGCCGATTTATATTGCATGTTTAAGGAGACTACTAACAATGCACAATACTTTGACAACTTCTAGAGCGACAGCGCAAGAACTTACTAACGCTTTTTTACGCTCTGTTTATAATTGGATGGCTGTAGGATTGGCTCTTACTGCAGGGGCCGCTCTTCTTACTGTGCAATCTGGTTTTGTTAACTATCTTTTTAGTCAATCAGGCACAATGCTTTTAATTGGCTTGATTGTTCTCCAGTTAGGAATAGTTTTTTATATGAGTGCCCGTGTGGCTAAGCTAGGTACACAAGCTATAACAGGCTTGTTCCTTGTATATAGTACTTTAACGGGGATAACTCTTTCTTCGATCTTAATAGTATATACGGCCTCTTCTGTTGCAGGAGCATTTATATCTACAGCTGGTATGTTTGCTGCTGTAAGTGTTTATGGTCTAGTAACTAAACGTGACCTTTCAGGAGTAGGTAGTTTTTGTTTTATGGGACTTATTGGACTCATCATAGCAATGGTTGTAAATATGTTTTTACAATCAGGTCCCTTTGGTCTGCTCATCAGCTTTGCAGGCGTTATTATATTTGTAGGACTAACAGCCTATGATACCCAAAAACTAAAAGTCATGGGTGAAGCACTCCCGCATGATGATCCTGTTGCTGTACGTCGTGGTACCATTATGGGTGCATTGACGTTATATCTCGACTTTATCAATATGTTTATTATGATGGTTCGTATTCTTGGTGATAGACGCTGATTTACCAATATCTATTTTTGCTTTATTAAAGGGGAGGTCAAAAGACTTCCCCTTTTTTTCTAGGCGTTTTGTAACGATAAAGGGTAGGATCATCTTGTATTTCGTACCATAGCTGTTCGAATCGCTCTTGTTGTAATATAGTTTTGCTACCATGAAATCACTGTTTTATAAAAAACAAACTTAGTACAAATATTATGAATATACGCGCAGTGCAAAAAATTCTTTCCCCATTATTAATGCCTTTAGCTTTACCGTATCGCTATATCATGCAAGTGCGGCGTGAAAAATATCGTACAGGGAAAACGCCTTCGTATAGAACGAGTGCTCTTACAATATCTATTGGAAATATCGCTGCTGGTGGAACAGGTAAAACACCTGTTACTGGATGGTTCTTAGATTGGGCTGCTAAAAACAACCTTTGTGCTGTTGTGCTTACACGTGGGTATGGCGGTACTGTTGGCAAAGAGCCTGTTATTGTACAGCAAAATACTGCGCCGTCTGTTTGTGGAGATGAGCCTCTTGTTCTTGCACGCAATTTCCCCAAAGCCACCATTATTGCACATCCAAAGCGTATCTTATCCGCAAAAATTGGTGAAAGCCTTTCTCCAGATATGTTTGTGCTGGATGATGGGATGCAGCATCTAGCCATTCGGCGAGATATGAATATCGTTTTATTAAAAGAGCATGATTTATACGAAGGGTGGGATAAAGTTATTCCAGTGGGTGAATGGCGTGAGGGCAAAGCAGCTCTACAAAGTGCCGATGCTTTTCTTATTAAAACTTCTTCTACAACTTTTGGTAGGATAGAACAAAAAGCTCAAGAACTATTAGCTTCTTATAAGGTACCTCTTTTTTCCTTTGAGCTTTTTGTTAAACTAGTACGTGATGTTGCTGTAGGAACTGTTTTTGCTCCACATAAACAGCCGTATGTTCTTGTGGCAGGAGTGGGTGAGCCAGGGCAGGTAAAAGAAACAGCTACTCAATTGTTTGGGCAAGCTCCAGAAGAATTTTACGTATTTCCCGACCACCATGAGTACACTCAAAATGAAGTAGCTACTTTGACTGCAAAAGGGCTACCCATACTCTGTACAGAAAAAGATGCAGTAAAGTTGGAAAAATACGCGCCTTTTTCCGTGCAAATTTTAGCAATGATTCCACAGGTTCAGTTTGGAGCGTATGTCTTTAGTTCACAGGGGTTTACTGAATGGTTTACTGAATGGTGGGAAAAAGTGTAACAAAAACACACAGTGGTTAACAGTGATATGAACAATGAAACACCAAGATACAGTAGAGGTATCTTGGTGTTTTTATTTCCAAATAGTTCGTCCTCGAACTATTTCACGTTCATCTACATATAGGCTATGTATAATAGATAACGACTCTTTAGTTTCTCTAGCAGAAGTAGAAGTGATAGTGTCGCCATAATGTGACTCTGCTCGGAAAACAATGTCGAGTTGGTCTAGTTTAGTCGTGCTATTTGGCAAATAGGGAAGGGCTAATTCTTGTAAAAAGCTTATATAGCGAACGTTATTGACGTGGTTATTTTGGTCTATATCAAAGAGACGCACAGGAAAAGTCACTCCAGAAGTAGCATCGGGCTTGTTCTTTATAGGAGTGATCTTAATTGTGCCGTCAAGTGGCGTTTCGTTTAGAGTACCAGGAAAAGAAATATTGGCTGGGAGTTGTGCGAGCTTACGTTCTTGTAAGTCAAAAATAATCCACCATGTGACTGCTGATGCGAGAAGAGTTCCATCTTCTCTTTGTAGAGTAAAGTCACGGCGATATGTTCCACGTTGCATATCTGATGGCCACGTGAGCATCACAACAGTCTCTCCTGCAACAGGCAAATCTTCTATCTTTATACGTAGTTTGGACATAACCCAAGACAAGTTGTGCTCAACAAGCTTTTGCATGCCCACACCAATTTCCGTAGCATGTTTTCCAGCTACTTCTTCCATATAGTTTGCAAGGGTATCTAAACGTAACCGTAAATCCTTGTCAACTTCATATTCACGTACAATAAATGTTTCTATTAATTTTTTCATAGTACTGTCGAGTTAAGTGTCGCGTTATTCGTTGGTAGATGTGTTGCCTTAAGTCCAGTAGGGGGCTGGGGGGGGATTGGTGCCCCTAGAGTTTGGCGAAAAAATTGTACAAAACTATTATTCCGAGCGGTAATTACTTTTTTACGTTCATCATTAGATGACTGGTCACAGGTTGCAGGTAACAGAGTGCGCAACTCGTCACTACATGGGGCAAAAAGTCCATAGTGATCAGCACTTTTAATAGTCCTTACTAAAGAATATGTTGGGAAAAGGTATCTGTATGGAAAAGCATGTTCAGTCTGTAGATACAAACTATTGCTGCCAGGCAAAACAAAAAGAGCTGGAAGATGTACTGGTGGCTCTGAGGTAGAGGGAGAAAACATCATTCCCCCAAGTGGTGCTAGAAACGCGATAGATTTGATTTTTCGCACACTGCTAGGACGACGATATGGGCGAGGGTCTGCGCGTAGTTTTTTTTCATATCCTTCTAAAATATTCATTTCTTTTTTATGCACTTGTCGCAGTGGGGTATGAGTAGAGCGCATAGATACGGTTTGCTTTTGGAAAATTTTTTGTAAACCATCTTCTTCAAAGTCAACTATATACACAAGTAATTCATCAGGATTTTTTTTGTTGATAAAAGGGTTGTCAAACGATGCTTCAGGTGTATTAATCCCTAAAAAAGTTCTGATAGAAAAAGAGTTTTTTGACTTAGTCTTTATTTGCGTCGTTAGGGCAAGGCTAGGTAACGTGACTGGAGCAGGAACGCTTTCCAGTATGGGCGGAGCATAGGTGTCTAAGCGTGGTGTAAATGTTTTTGTACCACTTTCATGTAATAATTTTTCAAACTCTGTATCACGTGTTACGCGAATAGTGGGGGTTTGTGCAAAACATAAAGAGTCGTATTGCCTTGCTCTTTCACAAAAAGTAGCAAGCTGTGTAGGGCTTGGAGTAAAGCCAGCTAACTGTGCAACAGTGGTAGCTCCAAAGCCTATACCAACAAGACCAATACGCGATTCATCAATAAATGGTGCAAACTCAGGGCGGCTTAGGACAGTATCTAAGGCACGTAATAGATCATGGGGGCGTAAAAGAAAAAGTTCAGCAGTATTAAGTTTGCTACTATCAAGCAAATTGTCGCCAGTATGGTTTGCCACAACAACAAAAAAGCCTTGCTCAGCTAAAATGGCTGCAAGGTCATTGTTTGCAAACCTGCTACTTGCAGTATCGTGAGAAAACAGGATAATTGGATAAAAACCTGGAATAACTTTGGCAGGTGCACGAGTATGACTGCTCCCTACTACAAGCCAACCATCTCGTTGGATAATTCTCTGTGTGGTGACACCAGGGTACCATACAGAGATATCAAAACGATGGTTATCTTCAGCATCCCATTCGCCTAATGAATACATAGCAACAGAATATGTATCAGCTTTTTTCCCACTTGCGAATGCATAAGGGCAAGCTCTATTAAGGCTTGCTAAAAAAAGAAAAAAAAGAAAAAAGAAAAAGATTTTTTTTATCATGTTCGACAGTAATAAATCATATAAATTCAAAGTAATAAACTTAAAGACAGTAAAAAGCTGTAGCATATTCTTCCGAATATACTACAAAACGAGAGGTAAAAATACACCATTACAAGCTTGCAATTTCATTTGACTGTCTATTTTTTGTTCATGAGGAAAAGATTGTTTTACTTTGAAACAAACTGGTTAAAGTACGCCAAAGTTATGCCAGAGTGTGCTTTTTTTACCCGTTTTATAAAGTTTATTAATCCAAAAGAAGGACCAGTTTCTATCCCATCCATAAGTTCTAAATACATATCTGGGTCGATATTAAGGTTACGCAATTGAACACAATCAATAGATCCACTGGCAAGTAAGGTACAAATAGCTTCTATTTCTTTTTCCGTATCAGTAAAGCCCGGAAAAAATAACAAGTTTAAAGAAACATAGATGTTGTGCTTTTTTGCTACTTGAATGCTCTGTAGTACATCTGCAAAAGCATAGCCTTGAGGGCGATAGTACCGGGTATATGGCTCTTCTCTCAGACTATTTACACTTACTCGTATAGATGAAAGCCCAGCAAGGGCAAGTTCTTGTATTTTTTCAGGTAAAGATGCATTGGTATTCATATGAATAGTTGCTTTTTTACCTTGTTTTGTAAAAAGTTCTATGGCTTTAGCGATGCAACTTGTTTCGGTAAGTGGCTCGCCTTCACACCCTTGCCCAAAAGAAACAATAGGTTTTTCAGCATGTAATGCATGATGTAACATAACTTCTGCAATATCTTGCGGAGAAGGACAAAATGTTAAGCGGTTTTGTGGAGCAGTGCAGATGGGGCTATCTTCTAACTGGTGTGAGATACAGCCAATACAGCGAGCATTGCATGTTCTGGAAGTAGGTAAAGGAGCTTCAAATCGTCCTAGGCAAAAGTTTTTAGCGTTTTGGCATCCATATGTAAGGGCGCACTGGTAAACGATATGTTGCACGAGTTTGTTGTCAGGATAGGTCTTAGCAATTTTTATTGCTTTTTCCTTAAGATTTTTTTGTGATATATGAGTAAAAACATGTCTTGTATCAGTATCAATTTTTTTTGCACAAATATAAAAACGGTTATTGGCAAACCCAACAGCTCCATAGGCAAACAAAGGTAATGTCGTGGCATTAGGGTGTTTTTCATATGCTGGATGTGCAGACAGTGTATGCGCTGGTGCTGCAAAAGCAGCAACAGCAAGAGCATCGTGGACAATGGTTTCGCCTGTTTCAGGATCAAGCCCAATAGCATTGCGCGCAGGGAGCAAAAAAAGTTCACTATCTTTTGGAAGTGGCATAAGCTCATCTGGTTTCGGGAGCGCAAGGTCATTGCCTTTTCGGCACAGCATAAATAAGTCAGGCTCATCATAAATATTGCCATCATTATCTGCTACAACTAGACAAGGGCGAAGGGAAGACATATTTTTCTCACAAATAAATAGTAAAGTATGATAGTTATCAGAAGTGGCATAAAAATAAATTTTCCAGCTGTTTCCTTAGGAGGAAAATTGCGGTATTATATGAATATTGAGTAACTTATGCCACTGACTCTTATAAGGCAAGAAAAAGCTTATACATAGATAGGATAGGGGCGTTAGCTATACTTAATACTAAAAAGAAAATTGTAATACATGAGAAAAGGTAGAATATATGTTTTCCAATCCTGTTGATACAATCATGCTCATGTTGTTGTTGGGTTTTTTCGGTCTTTTGGTGATGTTCTTTTTTATTTATAAAGCTCTTAATTCTTTTTTTAAAGAATATAACGAAGTTAACAGAAGACTACAGGCTACTTTATTTGATATTGAGCGACAACTCATGGAGATTTCGTATTTAGCACGAGATGAGCAAAAAGAGCCACTCTGTGAAGATGACTTTGTAGATAACGACAAATTGCAGCTGAATGATGTGTATTAAGTGCTTATCAAAAAAAGTTATAATTCAACCTTCTTAAATATGCAAAAGCAAGAAAATTCTGCTCAATTCATGTCACAACTCACGTTACTTACACTAACGAAAGACGACTAATTATATGAATACATTACCGTATATCCCCATACAGCACATAGGTATTATTACAAAGTACGATGCCCCACTTGCAGAAAAAACTGCAAAAGAAATTGCTTTGTGGTTACAAGAGCAAGGTATATCTGTTTGGCAGGAAACAGCCAATAATATCACTCCTCAGTCTTTTTCTCACTCTCCCAAACTAGATTTGCTTATTGTGCTTGGGGGTGATGGTACTATTATTTCCGTAAGTCGCCGTGCCATTGATGCAGAAATTCCGATTGTTGGTGTGAACTTTGGGCTTGTGGGTTTTTTAGCAGCCCTTACAAAGGATACATGGAAACAAGGGCTAGAAAAGCTACTAAAATATGGTCTACAGTACGAACGACGTATTTCTTTAACATATGAGCTAGAGCGTGATGAAAAAATTATACATGCAGGTGAAGTTATTAATGATGTCGTTATTACTCGCGGAAAATACGCACGCCTGACGCGGCTCGATCTTACCCTTAATAACGAATACCTAATGCCATTACGATCTGATGGTATTGTTATTTCCACTCCTACAGGTTCATCTGGCTATGCTTCTTCTGCTGGGGGGTCATTACTCTCATCAAGCTTAAACGCTTATATCGTTGCAGCTATTTGCCCGTTTATTAATACGTTCTCTCCGCTTGTTTTAGAGGCTGATTCTATTTTGCAAGTATCTCTTAGTGAGCAAGAGTTAGACTTATACTTGGCTTTAGATGGACAGGAAACTATTCCGTTAAAATCTAATGATATTTTGCGGGTCACAGGCAAAAAAGAACGAGTTTTGTTTGCAGATATTGGATTGCAAGGATATGTAGAACGCTTACGCCGTGCTGGGTTCATCTCTCACTCTACAACTCCTAGCTAATAATATTATAGTCTTACAAGAGCTTTTTACTGCTTGCTGCGAGAAAAATATTTGTAAAACGACTTATTTTGTACCAAAGTAAGCTCAGAGCCAACATAATGTAGGTGTTACGGTACTTTTTTCTGTTATGCTTACTACTAAGTAGTATTTATTGTAAATTACTATTTAGATAAGGAGAAAAGCAATGCCTTTTTTAGAAAAGATACATAAAGTAGCTGATATTCAGATGAATGCTACAGACCCTCTTTTAGAGGCATGGCTGTACCACTTTTCTGTTGATAATAATATCGATTATCTCCTAAACCCTTCCATAGTTGCCTCGCCCGAACAGCTGAATTTTATGGTCGCTCTGAAAGAGCAACAAATCTATATTCCCTCTAGTGACAAAATTTTTTTAGACCTCTTGTATAAAAATAATCATGCTATAGAAAAAGAATATAAAGAATGTTGGCGTGTTGTTACAAATATGATTCTTTCATACAGTTTGACTGTTAAAGATCAACGACGGCTTGTAAGCTTTTGTAGATATCGTTTTCAAAAAGCAGTACACGGCAAGACAATGTTGCCTTCTCGCCTTTCAAAAAGGCTAGTTGGTATTGTCGTGTCACAGTGTGGACAACGCGATCCATACTTTGAAAGAAAGTGTAAAGCAAATGCCTTAGCCAAAAAACTGTATGATAATAAATCTTTACAGGAAAAAATATACTCATTGCCCGCTTCTTTGAAAAAATCTGACATTCGTGCTATGCGTAAGTCACTAAATACATTGGAAATTCAACGTTTAATGTCTCTTGCGACTATCCCAAATTTGTATAAAGCAGAAGCAACCCTTACAGAAGCAAAACAGGCAATCGCTGATGCAGGTACAGATACAAGTGTGTTAGCGCCAGCTTTTGAAAATGGCTCTGACGAGAGCAAAAAATTTCTTATTCTTTCCGCTCGATCTGGCTGGTTTGTTTTTGATGTTGCTATTGCAAAAGCTTTGATACAGCAGGGGCACCAGGTGATGCTTTCAGTAAAAGATGACTTTTATTTTAATGCTCCCATACTGTATGATTTAGAAAATGATCCGACATTACGCAGTCAGCTGCAAGATGCTTTTATTTTACGTGATACTGCTATTACAAAAAATGAATTATTGCGCCATTTACGTGAGCATCGGCTCGTTATTATATCTGATGGCACTTCAGAGCAGCTTAATTTATGCCGTACGAGTGTCACGTTTGCACGAGCCTGGAAAGAGTCAGATGTGATTCTAGCAGCAGGAAAACGTCAAAAAAATGTTTTACTTGATACTTCACATGAGTTTACTAGAGATATAGTGTGTTATTGGCGTGAAGGAGAGCAGTTTCACATCCAGCATAAAATACGGGCTCTTTGGGTTAAGCAGTTTGCAGAAAAAGACTTGCTTACAAAAGCAGATGAATTGATTGAAAAAATGCAAAAAGCTAAACAGCAAGGCAAAAAAGTAATGTTTTATAGTGCTGTTATTGGGTCTATTCCAGGACAAACAGAAATGGCTATTAAAATCGTCAATGCATTTGTAAAAGAATTGCGCAAGCGGCTCGATACAACATTTATCATAAATCCAGCAGAACATTTTATCGAAGGAATGGATGGCGATGATTTGATGTTTACCTGGGAGAGAGTACAGCGTAGCGGATTTTTAGATGTATGGCGGTTTCAAACCTCTGAAGATATTGAAAAAAGTTTTTCAATACTTAACACTAAAATGCCTGCAGTTTGGCTTGGCAAGGATTCAACTTTTTCCACAGGTTGCACAAAAGAAATGGCTATTGCCTTAGATGTACAGGTAGAAAACCCAGAACTGCAAATAATAGGACCACGAGCTGAGTTGTTTTTTAGACGCAGAGACTACGGAGTCGGTAAGTATTATGATGCGATCTTAAAATAGCCATGGTGTAACTCAATGCTGTATGCTAACTACCTTTGAAAAGGATATGTATACTCACATAGAGAAAATAATTGGTATAACAGGATAATAGTTTATAGGCATAAGCAGATAGAGCGGTAGTTGGATTTTTTAAATAAGTCGCTAAAAATCCGTGTACATACCTTACTGTATTATTTGAAAGTTGTTAATTTGGTTGTTGAAAATATATAAGTATCTACGTAAAAATGGGGGTAACTCTACTTTTTTCGTAGATACTTTTGTTTTGTTTTAATTTTGTAAGTATTGCTATAGCAACAACTGTTGGTAAATAAGTATATTTTTGTGTTGTAAAAGTAGTCTGTTATGCTAGATTATAAAAAAATCTTATTTTATTATATTGGCTATTGATAATTAGGTCTTATATTTGCATTGCATCTTAGTGGGTTTTTACGGTGCCGCACCGAATAAGTGTTGCGCTAGCGAAGTATTTGTACGAGGTACTACTGAGTATGTAAAATATATATAAAACATACTAAACTTTCTTAAGCATATAAAGGTTATAATGAAAAATCCTCTCCCCTTACCTGTTTTTGAACAGGATAAAAAATCTATAGCCTATGCAAAAAAAGGTATTTTATTAGCAATAATATCAGGTATTGTTTTCAGTGGTAATGGGCTTATTGTCACCCATGGTAAATCCTTTTATCCATTTACTAATCCTGAACTTTCTATTTTAATTCCTTTTCTATGTGCTGGTTTAAACGATTTTTTTGCAGGTTGCATTGTTACAGCTATCAATATTAAAAAAGGGCGCATGCGAGAATTAGGGCGTAGTATTGTAAGTCGCCCAGGACGATATGTGATATTTGGTGCTATTATAGGCGCTACATGTGGCATGACAGGGTACATGATAGCACTGCACTTAATAGGCCCTGCTTACGTTTTACCCATTACTTCCCTATATCCAGCTGTAGCCTCCGTTTTAGCAGTAATATTTTTAAAAGAAAATATTAAAAGGCTAGCATGGGTAGGTTTAATTTGTTGTATCTTTGGAGCAATTATAATTGGCTATAGCCCCCCAGCAGGAGAAAACTATGAGTATTTCTACATAGGGTTGTTTTTTGCTGCACTCACTGCTGTTGGTTGGGGATCAGAAGGTGTTTGTGCTACATCAGGCATGGATTTTATTGATCCACCTATTGCTCTTAATATGTATTATATGGTTTCTAGTATTTTGTTTTGGGGTATTTTTATCCCTATAGTAGGTATGATAGTGCTCCCGAAAGCTGGTGGTATATCTGCTCTTTTAGAGTTCTTTTCGAGTGAAGGGCTTAAGTTTTTTGCATTAGCAGGAGCGTTTGGTTCCATATCTTACTCTTGCTGGTACAAAGCAATGCATATGACAGGTGTGAGCCGTGCCATGGCGTTAAATATTAGTTACGCATTATGGGGCATAGTGTTTTCTGCTTTATTTACTGAAATACAAATCACCACTACTCTTGTGTTAGGTGCGGTGGTTATCTTTGTTGGGATGCTTTTAGTTATAGGCAACCCAAAAGATATGTTAAACTTGCGAAAAATTGATTAAGAAGGGCACTATGAGCGGTATACGACCCCCTGTAAAGCTAGGTATTGCAAGATTTTTTTTAGATGGCGCTTGCCATAGTAAGGATGTAGCTGTTGCTGCTATCCTAGCAGAATACCCAGCAGAAAAGTATGTAAATTCTGAATTTATCGAGTCATCACTTATTAGTCTCAAGGCTGTAGGTATTTTACGAGAAAATGTTGATGCATCTAATAATATTACTTACTGCCTTACAAATGCTGGGTGCAAAAAAGTACAAAAGCTTTTTCCTGAAAATATATCCTTACAATGTAAGCTTGAGTAAGTAGTAACATAAAATGATGACCACTCTAAATTTGTTGAGTAGGGTAATTTTACAAAAAAGCCCATTTTGTGGGCTTTTTTGTATGAAATATCATGTAGTTATGTTTGTTGAGTTGGCGTAGTAGTCACCTGTTAATAGTGCTATGGGCTAGATTTTGCAGAAATTTATTACACAAATCAGTTTTTCCAATAAGTCTTTTTACATATAAATACTGCCTATAAAGCGACTATGTTGTCGCAATAGCGACAGTATGGGCGGGTCGATGTCATATGTATCTAATTTTCAAAAAAATGAAGAGCATCTTTATTTTTTATTAGATAAAATTATACTATTCGTTGTATGACAATAAAATTATTGTATTTGTATAAAAAAAATAAGGGTGTGTTTAGCTTGTTTTTAGCGGTTGTGAAAAATGGCACAGAACGTGCACATGTTAAAGTATATATATATTAATTCGTAGTATGTACAATGTAATGTATTAAAGTTTCGATGTATTAAAGTCTTAGTATAAAGTGTAAGAAGTAATATTTTTTTGGTTTAAGCACATGTTGTATTTGATGATTTTCATTACTACAGTTGCTAAAATAATCACTTAAACTACTGGAGGAAATTTGTATGGCAATAAAGGCTAAACGTGCTGCTCTACTAGGCTTTGACTGTGCAATCCCAAAGCGTCTCGAGGCACTTGTTGCAGAAGGCGCGTTACCTAACTTTAAAAAATTTATTGAAGAAGGTAGTTACATGACAGAAGGGTATAACCTTCCAACTGTGACCCCTCCTTCTTGGGCAACTATTTGCACAGGTGCATATCCTCGTACACACGGTGTAGAAGACTACTACTATTACGTAGAAGGACGTAGCCTAGAACACAAGAAAACTGTCCAAGGTTTTGGGGCTTCAATTCTTACTGCAGAAACCATTTGGGATCGTTGGGATAAAGATGGCAGAAAGTGTGTAGTAGTAAACTACCCAATGTCATGGCCTAACAAAATGAAAAATGGTGTTATGGTTATGGGTGAAGGTATTTCTCCTGCAGAAACACGTTGGATGGAAGAAGGCAACAAACACCGTGAATTTTTAGCATCTGAAAGTGTTATTGCTAGTGACTTTTTCCCAATTGGTGTACAGACAGCTTTTGATAACGCACGAGGCTGGGAAAATCTTCCAGAGTGTGATGAGCCTCTATCTTTTAGCGTAGAAATAGAATTTAAAGAGTCTATGACTCCTGTTAAAAACCAAATCTGGCACGGCCTATGCTGGGAAAGTGATGATGATGGGTATGATACCTTTGCACTATGCCCAGAAAAAGACTACTCTAAAGCTTTCTTTACTATTAAGAAAGGAGACTGGAGTGAGCCAGTAGTTCATGAGTTTACAGTTCAAGAAGATGGTCGTACTGAGAAAGGTACTTTTCGTTGTAAACTGTTAGAGCTTTCTGATGATGGTGAAGATTTTAGACTATATGTTACTGGTATTTCAGGCCATACAGGCTTTGTATCACCAGCAGAAGCTGGAAAAAACATCGACTTTTCTAAAACCGTTATTTGTAACGACATTGGACTAGTTGGCTTTATGCATGGTGTTTTAGATATGCAGAGTGTTGTAGAGCTGACTCAGTTCCACGTAGACTGGATTTTCCATATGTCTAAGAGCCTGCTAGACGCTACCCCTGATTGGGACCTTTTCTACATGCACTCACACCCAATTGACTGGTTCTACCACGGTTGGCTCGGTGAGATGGATAGCGACGATCCTGTTATTCGCCAAAAAGCATACGATATGGAACGCCAAGTTTATCAAATCGAAGACGACCACCTCGGTAGAATGATGAAACTGCTCGGTGATGAGACCCTCGTATGCATATGTTCTGACCACGGTGCTACACCAATCGGACCTATCCTTAACACTGCTGAAGCTCTTAAAGCTGCTGGTCTATGCCACTATGAGCCTAAGACAAGTGAAAACTATTGGGATATTTATGAAGCTACAGAAGGGTTTGACTATGAGCTAGACGTAACCAAATCTGTTGCTGTTCCACAACGCTATATGTTTGTATATGTAAACTTGAAAGGTAAGTATCCAGGTGGTATAGTAGAGGCTGAAGATTACGAAAAAGTACGTGATCAAATCATTGATGCTCTTCTAGACTACAAACATCCAGAAACAGGAGAGCGTCCAATACTGCTAGCAGTACGTAAAGAAGATGCTCGTGTATTTGGTATGGGTGGTGCACAAGCTGGAGACGTAGTATACGCACTTAAGCCAGAATATATGGCTGAGCATGGGTATGGCTTCCCTACTGGTGAGTCAGGATGCGGTAGCTTGAAAAACGTTCTTATGTTCCGTGGTCCAAACATAAAGAAAAATTTTAAGTATGAGCGTCCACGTTGGTTGGCTGACATTGTTCCAACACTTTGCTATGCTACAGGTAACCCTGTTCCTGCTGATACAGAGGGTGCTCCAATTTTCCAAATCTTGGAAGAGCCAAACCTTGTAGGCAAATAGTTTAGTAGGTATTCCGGCATACGGAATTTCCCTTGTGCCGGAATGCTTAAGTTTATTAACGATTTTAAGGATAGATACAATGAGAGACAAAAAAGCATTAATTATTTTAGCTGAAAATGTAAATCTGAAAGAATCAGGTAAAAATTTAGAGCGTCTTGTAAAAAAGGGAGCATATTTTGCTTCCTATACTGCAGGAGACGTATTAGGTGCAGCAGTTGCTGCTGATACAGTAGAAAAAATTACTACAGATACTTTAGAAGCAGCCATTGAAAAAGGTGTTGCTCTTATGGTTTGTGATCTTGGTTCTGCTGATGCTTGTGCACTAGATACAGCAATGGGAAAAATCTTTGATCTAATAGATCGTAGAACTACTATTGCAATTGTAAGTAAAGGTGCTCTTTTGCTATATGGCTTGTCTATTAACGCAAAAGCTGGTGATGTTTCACGTGTTGCTACCGCACAAGATATCGTTCCAACTCTTGCTTATATTGCAGATTTTTCAATAACAGACGGTTGTACAGGTGCAATCCTTTATCAAGGTCTAAAAACTCCTGATTTGAAAAAAGAAGAAATTGAAAAATATAAAGAAGCTCTTTCACGCATGGAAGCTGCCCTTGCTCGTGATAACCGCGAACCTTGGGAAAAGCACGACTGCGCTTAGACCTCTTTTAGCTTATACTAAAAAAGAATCACATTTCTCTTTAAAGAAGTGTGATTCTTTTTTTTACAAAGTTACCTTTATTTTTAGCACGCACTATATTTCTCCCTCATAAAAAAATATACACTCTTAAAAAGTAAAACGGAACCACTTGGATGTTGTAGCATTTTAATTTGCAAAGGGTAGAAAAAAGACTAACGTGCTATTGCATATTTTTGCAATCTACGCTGTAAAGTACGCAAAGATATCCCCAAGGCTTCAGCAGTTTTGCCTTTACGCCAGCCATTCATTTCTAGCATGTGTAGAATTTGTTGTCTTTCTGCTTCTTGGGCGGTCGAAGCTAAATTCACAGGCTGTGGTAGTGGTATATTGTTTTGTTGTGCTGGTTGTTGGATGTTGTGATTATTAAAGGGATTAGCAGGGTAGTTTAGCGTTGGTGAAGTGGTCGTCCATGGCGCCAAGGTTATTGGAAGGTGCTCTTGATTAGTATCTGTAAAATAATGCACAAGGCGCTCCTCTCCAAATGTCCAAAATCGTTCAAGAACGTTTTGTAACTCTCGTACGTTGCCGGGCCAAGAATAGCGTTTGAAGAGAGACAAAATATGTTTTGGGATATTCTCGTCTTTCTTTTTATTCTTTGCATACATTTCTATAAGGGCAGGTAAGTCTTCTAGTCGTTCTCTTAGAGGGGGGAGGGAGATTGTGAGGACGTTAATACGGTAAAAAAAATCTGCTCGCATCATGCCCGTCATAACCATTTCTTTTAAATTTCTGTTTGTAGCGGATACCAACCTAAAAGAAGATCTGCGAACATCACTAGACCCAATGGGTGTATATGTTTTACTTTCTAGTGAGCGTAATAATTTTACTTGCAAATGGAGTGGAAGCTCTCCAATTTCGTCTAAAAAGAGTGTGCCATTATCTGCTGCAGCTAGGTATCCAGCTCTATTTGCAGTAGCACCAGAAAAAGCCCCTTTTACGTGTCCAAAAAATTCACTTTCTAATAGTTGTTCAGGGATAGCAGCGCAATTCACTGGAATATATGTACCTTTTTGTGCAGAGAGCTTGTGAATTGTTTTTGCAATTAAATCTTTACCAACGCCAGTTTCACCATATATTATGACATTTGTGTCGCTATCAGCTGCTTTGCGCATCAGTGAGTATACTTGTTGCATCGGTGGGCTATTTCCAGCAATTTTGTCAATAACTTGTCTTTCTCCAATAGAGGAGCGTAGTTGTCTATTTTCTTGCTTTAGTAGTACTTCTCTTTCTTTTTGACCTGTGATGTCCATCATTATCCCTTCAAGGAAAATGCACTTTCCATCACTATCATAAACACCTTCACCTTGATCCCAAATCCACTTTATTTCATCACTTTCGAGTTGTACGGCATAGTAGAGTTCGTAACTTTTTTTCTTTTTGATACTGTCGTTAATAGTGTTTCGAACTTTTGCTAGATGCTCAGGGAGCATCATGCGCTCGATCGTATTTACAGGATCATTCATAATATATTCAGAGGTAAGCCCGAGCATAGCAGTGCTACCATTACTTACAAAAACCATTGTATAGCCATCTTTTGAAACAGTACATCGGTATGCAGTCCCTGGAAGGTGGTTAAGCAAACGAGTGATGCTAGCCTCAGCAGCATCAAGGCGTAACTGTAAGTTTTTTTCTTCACTTATGATCATGTTTTTGTCGCTTTTAGTTGGAAAAAAGTCAAGTGATGTGACATATGTGTCGCATGTTGGACAATTAAGAGGCCTTTGTCAATAAATAAGTTTAAAAAACCCTTGTTTATAACGATATAGTGTGATGGTATGAAAAATGCTTACTGTGATTGTGCTATTGCTCACGAAGTAACGCTGCGTACAAAAGAGTGAATACAACTTGAGCATTATTTGTTACTTGGCAAAACCTACTAGTGCTAAATGGAGGAATTATGGCTGATTTATTTGTGACCTATACTCGTGAAGGTGATAAGCACGTTATTCACACAGGTTCACCTGCAATGGGTGATCTTACTATTGACTACACAGGCGTGGCTGATGATGCGCGTGGTGGTACTGCAAAGCAACTTCTAGCTTCTGCGACCTTATATTGCTTCTGTGCAGCATTTGGAAAAGCTTTAGAAACACGTGGTGCTCCTTACAGACGTATTGAAGGAAAAGCTTCTATAGAAACGGGACTTGATGAAAAAAAAAGAGCTCGTGTAACAGGCATTGATATTGATGTGACTGTTTTTATGGATGAAGAGCATGATATCACTTTTGATAGAGTTGTAAAAATTATGCAGCAAGGCTGTCTAATTACCGCTTCACTAGAAAAAGCTTTTCCCGTTAGATATAATATGCACTTAGAGTGTGATGACGACTAAAATTTTTTTTTTGTTAAAATATGGCTGTTATATGCTTTTGTATGCTAGATACAACAGGGAAATATAAACATTTTTAGCTAGTATAATAACCTGCTTTATGTAACGAGTATTCTACACAAAGGGGATGGCATGAGTCATTTAGTAGTTATCGGTGGTGGTCCTGGAGGGTATGTTGCTGCATTTGCAGCTGCTCGAGCAGGGTTAGAAGTAACTATCATTGAAAAAGAAAGTATGGGCGGAACGTGCTTAAATAAAGGCTGTATCCCAACTAAAACGATAAAATCTTCTGCTGAAGTTTTTGCAATGTCTAAACGGTTTGCTGAGTTTGGTATTGTAGGTTGTGGAGAAGGGCAGGTCGATATGTCTGCTGTAGTCGCACGCAAAGAAAGTGTGCGCAATATACTAACTACAGGTCTAGAAAAAGCATGTGTTAGTTTGAAAATTCGTCTTATCATAGGAAAAGGCGAACTTTTAGGCGATGGAAAAGTTGTAGCTCATACTGCTGAAGGAGTAGAAGAACTCCTAGCAGACCATATAATGCTAGCTACTGGCTCTGCAAACTTAGCTTTACCCTCTCTTCCTGTTGACCAGAAACATATTATCACAAGCGATGACGCACTTAACCTACAAAGTATACCCGAAAGAGTTGTAGTAGTGGGTGGTGGAGTTATTGGCTGTGAGATGGCGTTTATCCTTCAAGAATTTGGTGCAAAGGTTACTATTGTTGAAGGACAGGACAGACTTTTACCTTTACCTGCAGTAGATGTAGATATTAGCCGACTTCTTCAGCGTGAAGCGAAGAAAAAACGTATAGCTACCGAATTAGCTGCTACTGTTCAGGGTGTAACTGTGGGTGATGATGGTATTGTGAGCTGCAAAATTGGTCCATCACCATTTGTAGAAAACTCAAAAGTTATAGAAAAAACAATTGAAGCTGAAATGGTACTAGTGAGTGTAGGGCGTGTTCCGTGCACCGAAGGGCTAGGACTAGAAAAAGCAGGTGTTGCAGTAGACCAGCGTGGCTGGATTATAGTAGATGAGCGTCTACGTACCTCAGCAAAAGGTGTTTATGCTATAGGTGATGTACTTGGGCCAAGCAAAATTATGCTTGCTCACGTTGCCTCTGCTGAAGGACTATGCGTAGTAGCTGACTGTTTGGGTAAAGGCGTAGATATGGATTATAGTGTTGTGCCATCTGCTATTTTTACAACTCCAGAAATCGGAACTGTTGGAATCTCTGAGCAAGAAGCAGAAAAAGCTGGCATCGCTGTTAAGTGTAATACATTTCAGTTTCGCGAGTTAGGAAAAGCACAAGCTATGGGTGAATTCCCAGGCTTTTTTAAGCTTGTATGTGATGCATCTACAGGCAAGCTTTTAGGCGCACATATCGCAGGAGCACACGCTACTGACCTTATCGCTGAGGTTACCCTTGCTATTAAAATGGGTGCAACAGCTAAAGATTTAGCCGAAACTATCCATGCTCACCCTACATTGGCAGAAGGAATTTTTGAGGCAGCAATGCCTTTGGCAAATATATAATTTTTATTGGTGATACTGTCGCATAATATTTTATAGCGAGTGCATATTTTTTTTAAGGAGTAGCGTGTATGTCAGATCTTACTTATTTAGCAGATAGAAAATATACTAAAGAGCATACCTGGCTTAAGGAAGATGGTAATGGAAAAGCGTATGTTGGTATTAGCGATTTTGCTCAAGACCAACTAAGTGAAGTTGCTTTTGTTGACTTACCATCTGTTGGTGACACATTTGGCACATTAGAAGAATTTGGCACAGTAGAGTCTATTAAAGCAGTGAACGCTCTTTTTATGCCAGTTGCAGGTAAAGTTATTGCAGTTAACGAAGAGTTAGACTCTGAGACATCTTTAGTAAATACTTCCCCTTATGAAGAGGGCTGGATGGTTCAAATAGAAATCGAACCAGGTGCTGATATGAGCCAATTGCTATCAGTCGATGCCTATAAAGCGCAACAAGGTTAATTTTTTTAAAAAATCGCCCATTTTTAGTGCCTCTGTTTACACCATTAAGATTGCTCTTTGTGGTGTAGGCAGAGGCACTATACTACGCCCTGCATTCCTCTTGCAACATACTAAAAATAAAAAACCTATATGCTGTAAAATGTCCATACAGTAGTGTATTATCACTATTACTCATTCTTTTTATTCCTATAGTCATTATTGCCTTTAGCTATTTGTGGCCTACTGATAAGTAGGCAAACTATGTGTATAGTACTTATTTTCAGTAAATCTATATCTTAGTATTATTACGATAAAAAAGTGTGAAGTCCTTTTTGAGTAGCCACAATTCTGCCTATGCGAAGTTATTTTTAACATAGCAAACAATAATTGCGAAGATACGAGTATACTTATTCAATTTATCTATACGAATGATATAAAAAACCTGTTTGGCTACATGTAAAAATGTATGCTTCTACTTTAAGTATTTACCATTCTATATAGGGTGGGTATATTATAATTTTTACTTTTATATAGACAAAAATTACCTAGTATAGAAGCAATAAATATAATTCATTTATAGTTTTTGTTTTTTTATAGTTTTTGCTATTCTTATATGGCTAATGAAGCTTAGGCGTATATCTGTTGGTAGTTTGTATAAGTTATTTATATTATTTGATTAAGGTTTTCAGGTGAGTTTTATGCAAAGGTTTATTTGTTTTTTGTTGGTTAGTTTTTTGTTTTCTTTTTCTGCTTTTGCCGAAGAAGAAGCAAGCAACAATACGCTTACTCAACAGTGGGAGTTGCAACTACAAAAAATTGATGAATTTGAAGGAAGCGCAGTTAATTTAGAAAAAAAACTAACTGAGCTACTAGAGCCAGTACAAAAAAATATTGCAGCTACAACTAAATCTACGAATTCTTTGCTAAATGTCTTTCATATTTCACAAGCTCTCCCTACTGAACAACTTGTTTTGCTTGCGCAATTGCAACGAGTGTCTTGGCTTTTTTCTACTGATATGGATCCAGTGATACGACTACGAAATACTATTAAAATAGAGTTAGAAAATATTGAAACTTTACAAAAAAACGTTCTAGAAGCAGAAAAAGAAACTCAAGGTACTCCCGTCGCATCAGAAGAATTAGCGTATATGCAAGAATATAAAAAACGTATTAAGTACGTACGAAATATTTTAGCTACTACTGCTAAAAAAGCAGATAGACTTATGCAACCTGGGGATGACTTGATTGAACGCCTTAAAACAACCATATCTACGATTGAAAGTAACTTGCCTAATGTTTGGAAGAGTTATTATTTTACAAAGTCTTATATCAGTGCCAAGGTTTTTACAGAGCCTTCTATTATATCAAATTGGGCAAAGTCTTTTGCTTCAAAGCTTTCTTCTTCCTATCCACAAACAAAAGCAGAGTGGTACCATTATGCAAGAATATTTACGGCAGTTTTCGGTTTTCTAGCTGTACTAGGTTTTTTTGCCTATAGGTCTGTCAGAAATTACTCTGATAGATGGCGTACTTGTTTACAAAGCACAATTACAGGTGCTTGGGTATGGATAGGGACGGGAATTAGTTTTTTGGTAGCATCAGCAGATAGCCAAAGTGGTTTTTATTTAAGCTTTGTTTTTTTTGGAGTATTGCTTATCATTTGGGGATTTGGGAAGTTGAGCTGGCAGCTTAGGTGGGCTGCTAACCCTGATGTAGAAAGCATTCCTTTTTCTCTTCGATTGTTATTTCCCCCTGTTGCTTTAGGGGTTATAGCGTTACAGGCTGATTTCCCAGCGAAAGCATTAAGTCTAACGTGGTGTATTATTTTATTGGTTTTTTTGTATGTAGTGCGTCAGGCAAATGCGAGTACCAAAGAAAATATTAAAACATTACCATTGTTGGAGCAGGTACTGTACCATTGTTCTTTGTGGTTTGGGCTTGCGTCTTTAGTAGTAGTTATAGTGGGGTATCCACGCTTAGCTATTTTGCTCCTTGTTCTTTTATTTACACTAGCAAATTTTATTACCTTAGGAAGTGCTTTATCCTCCTTAGTTGTATACTGGCTAGGAGAGAAATATAATGAAGAAACCGCTCCTGTGTTACATGTGCTACTTGAGGCGCTATTACTCCCAGTCGTCTGGGTAGTTTCTTTACTTTCCCTCTTGCCTGGCTTTTTAGCTGTGCCTGGAGCAAAGTATTTTAGTCAGTTTTTGATGCAACAAGGGTATGTCATCGGCGATGTATCTTTTGATTTTACTAAAGTATTTTTTGTTGTCATTTTGTTCTTGTTGTTCCGCTCTATAGTGAGGGTTTGCCAAACATCAATCACCCAACTTCCTAAGCGTATACGCCATTTTGAAAAAGGGGTCATTCCTCCTTTGCAAACTTTAACGACGTATGGTTTTTGGGCTATCTTTGTCCTTGTGGCGCTGAGTGTTTTTGGTGTTAGTTTAACAAGTGTAGCAGTGGTTGCAGGCGGACTTAGCGTAGGCATTGGGTTTGGCCTACAAAATGTTTTTAATAACCTTGCCTGTGGAATAATGCTTATTTTTGAACAAAGTATTTTGATTGGTGACTATGTCGAGGTAGGAAA
Organism: Tachinus sp. AB-2021; assembly: GCA_030264575.1. Taxonomy (NCBI): domain Eukaryota; kingdom Metazoa; phylum Arthropoda; class Insecta; order Coleoptera; family Staphylinidae; genus Tachinus; species Tachinus sp. AB-2021. The sequence goes on from JARJEC010112778.1 coordinate 21,297, forward strand.
TATTGGAGGAACAGTAAAAGCAATCAGAATCCGCAGTACTACCATAGTAACACCTGATTTAAGTTTCGTGTATGTACCTAACTCTACTATAATGTCAGGTGCATTAGTCAACTGGACACGTGGTTCAAAGCGAGTACGAAAAACAATCGAAATTCCTGTAGCTTACGGAACTGATATAGAGCTTGTTACCAAGTTACTATTAGCTGCTGCTGAAGGGCAAAAATACGTTTTACAAAAACCTGCTCCTTCTGTCAGTTTTTCAAGCTTTGGAACGAGTAATATACTAATTTCTTTGTTTCTTTTTATTGATCCGTTTTCTGAAAGTGCAACAACTGTTTCGGTAGTGCGAGCGTCTATTAATCAAGCTTTTATTGAAAATAATATTACACCTCCGTATTCACAAGTAAGCACTCAAGTGTCTGTTTGAGTATATGTAGCTAAAAAATATGAATAAATTGAAAGAATTGAAAAAAAGTTTAGATGTTTTTATAAAAAAATTAAAAACTGCATATCTAATAAGCAAATGCACTATTGTATTTGCTTATTAGTGATATCGTTGTGTAAAAGTACAAGAAAATGATACTTGTATTAAATATATTGTAAGGGAATTTTTATGAGTGATACGCCTTTGACTAACCACCCATTGGATATAAATATAGAACGCCTTGTAGACTTGATTCATGAGGCTGGAATGTTGAAAAAAACTCCTCGAACCGGGTATCAATTTTTAGGTACAGGTAAGGAAAATGTAGCAGAGCATAGTTTTCGTGTGTCTCTCATCGGCTATGCTTTGGCAAAAATGGCAGGAGCTGATGCAGGACATACAATGCTGCTATGTCTTTTTCATGATTTTCATGAAGCACGAACTGGAGATTTTAACTACGTAAACTACTTATATAACTCCAATAAACCTCGTGAGGCAATGCAAGATGCTCTCAAAGGTACAGGACTAGAGTCGGATATAATGGCAGTTTGGGATGAGCAAAATGATGTACAAACTTTTGAAGCACAGCTTGCACATGACGCAGATCAGTTGGATTTAATTTTCAATTTACTGCATGAGCAATCTCTGGGAAATACGTATGCTACAAAATGGCTTGCATCAACAATGGAGCGTTTGACAACTGAAGTGGGGAAAAAGCTTGCACATAGTGCTCTAGATATAGATCCAAGTAGTTGGTGGTTTGCAAAGCCAGATGACGCCTGGTGGGTATCACGAATAAAGAAATAAATACGTATCCTTAAGCTGAATTAATAAGAAAGATATTCATATAGTTGTTATGTGCAGTAGCTAGTAGCAAAAAAATAGAAAATAAAAGATGCTATCTTTATAGTTTTTCCATGTACAGCAAACCTTGTTTAAGCAGTGTAGGCACATAAATACAAGGCTTGCTTCTCCGCTATGCTTTTAGTAAAGTAGCTAAAAGCATAGCTGTATACCAAATGTATTCTCATGCTTTTTTAGATAGATTCGTTACATAATAAGTAATTGAGCTTTAGGCTAGTAGAGATATTTATCTTGACAGGTTCAAGGTGGATAGCTACTACCTAGGGAGTTTATTTTCTGGATATGTTGCCAGAAAAAGCGGCAATTATGCCATAATCCTTTTGGAGGAAACTATGTCTTGGAACGTAACTGTAGATACTGATAAATGTACTGGCGACGGCGAGTGCGTGGATATCTGCCCAGTTGAAGTATATGAGCTTCAAGATGGAAAGGCCGTTGTCATCGCAGGTGAAGACTGTCTTGGCTGTGAGTCTTGTGTAGAAGTATGCGAGTCTGACGCTATCACAATCGAAGAAATGTAGTTTCAGTTTTGTAAGCTTTTTTGCAACAATACTACATATACAAAGCCAGCTCACTTAGTTTGACTAGTGAGCTGGTCTAGTAAATACTTCTTTTTCTGTGCTACATTGTCTTATGCAGCCACAGGTTTCTTTTATACGAACCCGTTTTTCTAGCGGCTCCAAGGTGTACCATTTCTATGTCAGCAGTATTGCCGGATCTTACCCCATTTTTTGCTCGTTATGAGGAGCTTGTTGCCCAAGCAGACGCCTTATTTGCAAAGGTTCTGTCTGACTACTCTAAAGAAGTAATTTGTAAACAAGGGTGTAGTAGCTGTTGCCACGCTCTTTTTGACCTTTCGTTAGTAGAGGCCTTATATTTAAATAAAAAATTTCTTGAAACAATCACAGATGGGAAAAAACATTTTGCTATTCATAGTAAAGCAGATGCGATTGACCGACAAACTGTAAAGCTAAAGCGCTCTTATTATCGTGAAATGCGTGATGGGAAAGAAAGTAATGATATTTTAACCCAAGTCGCACATGAGAGTGTTCGGTGCCCGTTGTTGGATGAGACTGAGTCGTGCATACTGTACGCCTACCGTCCCATTACTTGTCGTATTTATGGTGTTCCTGCTGCTATTGGCGGAAAGGCGCATACATGTGGTAAAACAGGCTTTGTGCAAGGTACTCCATACCCAACTGTACATTTAGATAAAATTCAATTTAGACTCGCTGAGATTAGTAAGGATTTAGCAGAAAGTATCGGTACATCATATCTGTCTTTACATACAATGTATGTTCCTGTTTCTAGTGCACTGCTTACAACCTATGATGCTTCGTACCTCGGTATAGGTGGCATCCCTAAGGAGGATTAAGCATGCAACAACCTTACTCCCTATCGGATGATGGTAGACAAGAGCGGGTTTTTACACCTGATGAAGAGGAACAAAAACGTATTTTTTACGAAAAAATGGCGCCTCGCCGTAGAAAATTTATTGATAAAATTGGCTATAATAACTGGGATCCTTTTGAAGGTCCTAAAGAACCTATGGATATCCGTGCTGACAATACAGGCAGAACTATCCAACAATTAGTCAATGAGTTTTTAGACTCACCCCTTGCTGAAACAAAAGATGGAGAATTTGCACGGGGCGCACTTGATGCTGCCTTTGGACTTGTTAATAAATCAGAAGTGCACCGTGGTGCATTCGCTTTTAGTATTTGGTATAATGAGTTACTGACCAAGGAGAAAAAGAAACTATGATGAAAGAATCGTATAATAATCTTGATGAATATATTGCAGACCTACAAGCTACAATTGAAAAAACCCCAGATTGTGCCAACCACCTGTACAACTTAGGATTGGCCTTGCTTTCAAAACGTGACTTTATTGGTGCAGAACGTGCTTTTTTAGATTCTTTACGTAAATCACCTCGGCTAGCTGAGGCTTATGTGCAGCTTGGTGGTATTTGCTTACAGCGTGATGACTTAGATGGTTGCTTAAACTACAACAAAGAAGCAGCACAAGTTCGCCCTAAAAATGCTGTTGCTTGGGGAAATATTGGTTTTGTTCACTTGCAACAAGGCAATGTTGGAAAATCTATTGAAGCTTTACTAAAAGCCTTAAAATGGGAGCCTGATTTTCTACAGGCAAGAACGACTCTAGCAACTGCCTATCTTATGGAAGGCGATATTGATGCAAGCATTGTGAATTCTGAACGAGTTATTGAAAAAGAAGCAGGATTTGGGCCTGCCCTTAATAACCTCGCTATCGCTTGGTTAGAAAAAGGTGATAAAACAAAAGCTAAAAAATATATTACAAAAGCTCAAGATGCTGGCTACGACGTTGCACCAGAGCTTATAGCAGAAGTAGGGTAGTAAACGTGTATTCCTCTGGTGATCTTACTGACACTCTTTCTGGAACATCACTTGTTCCAAGAGAGATAGTACAAGAACTTGATAAGTTTATTATTGGGCAAAACGATGCAAAACGCATGGTTGCAGTGGCTATCCGTAATAGATGGCGGCGGCAGCGTCTTGCTCCTGAACTGAAAGACGAAGTTTCACCCAAAAATATTATTATGATGGGTCCTACAGGAGTAGGAAAAACAGAAATAGCACGGAGACTCGCTAAATTATGTGCATCACCTTTTATTAAGGTAGATGCCACTAAATATACTGAAGTTGGCTATGTTGGGCGTGATGTGGAGTCAATGGTAAGAGATTTACTAGAAATAGGAATAGCCCTTGTACGTGAAGAAAAAGCTATTATAGTCCGTGAAAAGTCTGAAGCTGCGGCAGAAGAACGGCTTTTAGATTTGTTACTACCCAGAGCTATGGGCAAAACAACTTTTCAAGCGAGTGATGATAGTGAAGAAATTGATATTGCTCGTTCTTCACCTGACACTACGCGAGAAAAATTTCGTGCTATGTGGCGTGGAGGTCGTTTGGATGACCGTATGGTTGAGATGGAAGTTGCAGAGTCTTCCGGCCCACAAATGGAGCTTTTGACTATGCCTGGTATGGATCAAATGGGAGGACAGTTGAAAGATACTTTCTCTCGTATGTTTCCTGCTAAGAAAAAACGCCGACAGCTCAAAGTAAGCAAAGCGTATGAATTGTTAGTTGAAGAAGAAGCAGAGCGTCTTATAGACCATGATGCTGTGATTGAGCTTGCAAAAGAACGAGTCCAGCAGTCAGGTATTATTTTTATCGATGAAATAGATAAAATCGCTAGTCCGAGTCATGGTGGACGAAGTGGTGGTGATGTTTCTCGCGAAGGTGTACAGCGCGACCTGTTACCGATTGTAGAAGGGAGTGTTATAAATACAAAATATGGAATGATACATACAGACCATATTTTATTTATTGCTGCAGGGGCTTTTCATGTAAGTAAACCTGCTGACCTTATCCCTGAACTACAAGGGCGTTTTCCACTGCGTGTGGAGCTATCTGCACTTGGTAAAGAAGAGTTTTTGCGGATTTTACAAGAACCACACAATGCTCTTACTATACAATACCAAGCTCTTTTAGCTACTGAAGGCGTAGAAATCTCTTATACCGATGATGCACTGGAAGAAATAGCTGTTTTTGCCGAAGAAACAAACAGACATACTGAAAATATCGGAGCACGTCGTTTGTATACAATAATGGAAAAAATTCTTGCTGATTTATCCTTTGAAGCACCTAGTAGAGTTGGAGAAAAAATAGTTATTAATGCCCAGTGGGTACGAGATGCTTTGGCAGATGTTCGCCAAAACACTGATTTGAGCAGGTTTATTTTATAATCTAAGTTTTTTGTAGAGGATATCAAGTATGGAAACACAGTCGTTAGTAAATCGAAGAATACGCTACCAGCTCCAAGCAAAGCTACTTATTGAAGGTTTGCCTTATATGCGTAAATTTCGTGGACAGACTGTAGTTATTAAGTACGGCGGTCATGCCATGAAAGATGCTACACTGCAACGCTCTTTTGCATTAAACGTAGCAATGCTCAAGTATATAGGTGTCCGACCTGTAATTGTTCATGGTGGTGGTCCTCAAATTGGACAAATGCTTGAAAAACTTAATATTACTTCTGCTTTTCGCGAAGGTCTACGAGTGACTGATGATGCAACTATGGATGTTGTTGAAATGGTTCTTGTGGGCAAGGTGAATAAAGAAATTGTTAGCCAAATTAACTCCGCAGGCGCAATGGCTGTTGGGTTATCTGGGAAAGATGGACGATTACTCGTAGCAGAAAAGTTGCATATGGCTATGGTAAATGCAGAAAATAAGACTGAGGAAGTAGATCTTGGGAGGGTGGGTAAAG
>JARJEC010112817.1:0-31090 GCA_030264575.1 Tachinus sp. AB-2021
ATTAGTCTAGATTTAAAATCGATTAGTGATTTAGTAATGATATGTTTCAAAACTGTACGTTGTATATTCTCAATTAAGTTGGTATATATCTCATAATGTGTACCAAATTAATGAGCCATATTCAAGTTTACTTCGAACCAAAGAGAAATATAATAATTTCATACATTGCAAATTAGTAAATTGTGTACATGACCTTTTAACAAATCCTAATAATTTATAGGATGCATTAACTATAATATTAATATATTAATATGTTGTCTAAACGAAAGAGACGAATCAAATGTTATTCCTAAATCTTTCTGTGTATCGCTCTTAGTTAAAAGTTCATTATTGATGTATTGAAACAGCATATCTTAGTTTTATGGGTATATGTAACAGTAACACATTTTTTTAATATTCAGAATATATTTAGTTTATTTGCGATACAATACGAATATAGATTATTTAAAAGCTGTTTCAGACGAAAACAGTCATCAAATGTTTTAATTATAGTGAACAGTTGACATCATCAGCAAATATAAGTGTATCAACAGTATAACTTGTACAAGGTTGTTGATAAAGATAATAAAAAGTAGAGGACCAAGATTAGAGCCCTGAGGTTGGAACAAACTGATCTGATCTGATTTATATCCTTTAATTTGTTCAAACATAATATGATTGAATAAGTATCATATAAAAAATAACACAAATTCATAGTCAAATCCAAAATCAAAAAGTATTTTTAGTAACATATTAAAATCAATTAGGTCAAAAGCTTTTTAGATGCCGGTATATATTGCGTCAACTTGTAACGTGTTATTCAAAGCTGAAGAAATGTCTTCAGTGAAGCAAGATAAGTGTGTTAACGAAAAAAAATTGTAGCTGTATATTGGAGTTTGGGTTGCCTATGTTAGTATCAAATAATATAGTTCTGAACGTTAGCGTCGTAAGCGCTAGCTGTATTATGACGCCATGACGTAAGAATTATTATACCTTATGGCATTATCTTTCATAGTTAATTTTGTAATTTGGTCAAATATATATATATAATTGATAGATTGATAACATTATCATAGAATTTTTATTGTGGGAACGTGCAGTGTGCCGAAATGCGATGTATCCGATATATCGAATTCGACAAAATTTTAAATAACGATAATTTCATTTGTATAATAATGTAAGTCATTTTAATTTTATTTAAGTATTTTATATTTAAAAACTTTATAACATAATATATAAAAATATATGTTACGGTAAAAGTACAAAATCAAAAAAATGTGCTCATTTATGGATATATGTACTTAAAACGTAGCATGTATATTTATATATTAGATAATTTTTAAATATAGAATACTTCAATAATATTAAAGTTTACTTACATCATTCATTCTGAAAAATTATAAAATTAAAACTCCACAAATATAATAAGAAAAGTATTTTATTCAACTTATAATGACACATAGATGTCGAAATATATATATGGTTTATGAATAAGATAAGTTGAATAAATACTGTTCTTATAATATTTGTGTAGTTTTCATTTTATAATTTTTTATAATGAATATTGTTGAATTCCACCATATTCGGACATCAAATATTGAACTTATATACATTACATAATACAAAGGAAATTTTGTAACTTTTTTGTGACATTTCGACACACGTGCCACGTTCCCATAATAAGAATTATATAATTTTTAATTTACTTGAATGGTACCGTTACTGCTGCAGCCGCTAACATCCAGAACTAAATAGCACGGTTCATTAGAAATACATAGATGTCGCTCATCTATATAATGTAGGTTATCTATGACCTATACATTGACAATTCTGTAAATCAGTACAATTATGTAGTAATGCCATAAACTATTCATTTTTCCTTCCTAAGGAAAAAGAAGCCAAACACCCAAAATTTGCAAAATACATGTACCCATTATATATGATTAATTTGAAATAAGGAATGCAGTAGATTTAATTCAAGATACAAGTTTGGTTTTTATTTTTAAATATTAAAATTCTGAAAAAAATGAAAAATGTTAAGGCTTCGATTATCCAAACTTACTTAATTTATGTAAAATTCTTATTGGGTTTTGTGGTTTATCTAGGGAAATAAAGAATTATATAGTACTTATGCCACTTTTCAAAAATTAACGCAAACGTTTGACAGGAAGTTGTTGTTTGTACCGTTTTCCACGTTATAAAAAACGGATTCACGCGATACAAATTGCAAACGAAAGAGTAAATATTGGTAATGCCACTGAATATAAAATGATTATAATATAACATCTTTTTCATTCAATTTTATGTTTTTAAAGGTTTGATATATTTAACAGTTTTCATTCCGCGACATTTAAACTATTTCTACATTTTATTGTGCCACTAAATTAAAATAATTTTATGTTCAGTAGCATCAGCAATATTTACTCCTTGGCTTGCAATTTGTTCCCCGTAAATATATTATTTTATAACATGGAAAACGATAGAAGCAGCAATCATGTTTCAAACGTTTGTAGTTGCGTTCATTTTGTGGATTAATTTTAAAAAGTGGCATAAGTACTTTATAATTGAACATGTTTATTTTGCTACATAAACCAATAAGTGCCAGCACAGCCCAATAAAAATTTTACATAAATTATGTAGATCTGCAAATCACAACATTAACAAATCCATATGTTTTTGTATAATTGTCATATTTAATCAAATTGATAACTTGATTAATTTATATTAAAAATTGCAAATTATACGCTTTGCATAAATTGTTGCGAGGGGAGGAAGGAAAAGTTTTAGTACGTCATGCGTCCTCTACCTCTAGGTTATAAAATTATTCCGAAAAAACAATTAAAATCACAGGTTTGCTCAATGGTGCTTAACCTGTTAAGTTATTTTCGAAGCCGAAAAGGAAAGTTCTCGACTATTACCTGTCACTGCAGTAAAAGAACATATCTGTTTTAAATATGTTATACTAGCTTTACTGCAAACTTTTTTGTGTTTATTTTTTATATATTTAAACCGGTTTTATACACATACATATCAAATGTATTTTTTTTATATTAAACATCAAACTAATAATAAAAATAAAGGAAACATATCAAATCTTAATCGCTTGGCGCGAAATTTTTAATTTGATTTCCGTCAGTGACCTCATTTCCGGTATCGGTTTTTAAGGTCATAAACTTGATTTGAATATATGAAATATATAAAATTAAAATAAAATAAAACAAATTGTTTCAAAACATGTTTACTTCACAGAGAAAACAATTTTGTTATAATAACCAATTCTTATTTGGTATAAGCAAATAGTGAGTATGGATAGAAAATACCATATATTATGTAAATATAACCCAAGTATTTGTTTGGCAAATATATTCACAGTCAAATTATGTTAAGTAACTAATAACATATAAACAAACTAGTTGTTCAATAAAAAAGGCATATTACTATTTAAATAATTATTGGGTTGCCCTAATCAAATGAAGTTTACTATAATTTATCATTTTAATTATACCAACACTGATGTAATTCTTCCAAAACAATTTTAGATAGTATCTACTAAAATATAATAGTTTGATAATTTGCTAAATAATAATTATACGGTCGTTTTTTTAAAAGCGAATAGCACGCATTTCTTCTATCATCAAATTTTACCTGGGTCATTATTGAAATTATAATAACACAAACACAATCCAACCCAATTGAAACACACAATTAAGCGCAATATTTATGTCAAAAATTAGGTCAATGATTGCTAAATTAAAACACAAGTTGGTGTTAGGTGATTTGGTAATACGTACTTTTCACATTAATTCTTCAATCTCACTTTAGTTATAATTACTATTAAATAGTTTAGTAGAATTTTTATATGTAATTGTCACAAAACCAAACTTGGTTATAGTGACCAAATGATTTCTTTACTCAATCAGTCAATCAGTGAATATTGAAAAATATAAGTTTCTTTGAGTTATGCCATGTTATATTATAAGAATATAGAACTTTACAGTAAATCTAATCACAACTTTACAGTGACAATTCACAATTATAAAAATAAATAATGTAAGTCAAAATTGCTCCTCATTTTGGTAATATTACATAATACTAGTTTATGCAATTAACCAACAAAATTATTTGTTTAACACAATGTTGTCAAACACGGCATACTGTTGAAACAAATTGACTGTTAATTTTGTAGTGTACTTATTTGTATTCGTATTATAACACCGAACATTGGACTTTTTCTCATTGTATATTTACTACGTACGTACGTTTTAATATACAATATCTTCGTCAGGTAAATGCATTATATATTTTGAAACAATTTATTTTATTTTATTTTTATTAATTTAAAATATGTTTCAACAAGTACAGTCAAATACAATCGACTGGATTCGTATGAATAAATAGTGATGTCATATCAATGTTAAAACAAATAGGTACTATAGGAACATTTTTTTCTCTATAGTCTATGCCTATATTAAAGAAAACACGGAGGATGTCTCACCCAGTATCTAGCTTTATAGACAAAACATTCTATAAAATTTATTTTTTTATATTTCTGAGCTGAGAATAAAACACTCAGTTTTGTTCGAACATCAAGCATTTGTAATATAATTTATATTATATTTGGATACAATATTGCAGTTATATTTCTTAACTAATTTTAGATATTGTGTTTCTCATCATATTTAGCATACTTTCAATCTTCAACAATTTTGTGGTACTGGGAACTGTCTCTTCACTATTAAGTAATAAAGAAGAGTTAATTTCATTAGGATCTTTAAATGTAATAAGTGATGTTATCTAAAAATCATTTTCACTGATATTTCTTGTTTAATTTTACAAATGTTCATGAAATGAAATAGGTATTCAATTAAGAAATATTTTGTTAATTTTGTAATTATTAATTATATAATAAATAATCTAGATATAAAATGTCTTAGTTTACTATATTTCATACATACGTATTATAATTATCTTGAATGTTCCAATTATATTTTAAAGTTTATAATAACAATTTTTATAATATGCGTTAATTGCAGAAATTATTAATATGCATAATTTCAAAGATGAAAACTTCCTTGATTAACTTAACGTTCATTCAATTATAAATAATATTAATAACAGAACACCGTCGCGTAAACTCACTCCGCAACAAGGTATAAAATGCTGCAAAATCACAGCGCAAGATTTCTTTGATCCGGCATAAATCGACAAGTGATGGGTCACGACAAGTCCCATGTTGCGACACTTTGTTGGTTGATGTCACGAGACGGTGTTCTGTTACTAGGAAATGTGTTCTGTTACTGGGAGCCGCTTTGTTAAATTTTATGCTTAACCCTTCCCATTCCCCTTCACCAGTTTGTTTACAAGTTAACGCTTGCATTGTAGCGGCACAATTTAAAATTTCAAATATTAGTTTATCTAAGAACCACTTTTTATTTTAATGCAATACAACTGGATATACAACCATTTACCATTGTACAATTATATTTCTCCATTAATTAGGGGTTAATCTATGATTTCTCGCTTAGTCTACGATTCATAAATATAAATGAGTCAGTCGCATGATACTAAGAATATAAGATATGCTCAAATCCTTCTCTCCTTCTCTATTCCCCGCTTTAGTTCTTCTTTTTTTTTTAGTCGCATGCTTCACGCTAAATCATTAATTCCTATTTTCAATACAGGAGGGGTATTATTATTGAATTTGTGCAGTCCTCTTTATTTGTCATTACCATTATTTCCGGATATTGTCCTCTTAACCGATTCTTGAATAGAAATCGATGGATTCAAATTTTTAATTCACTACATCCCCCTTTTATGACAGTAGGAGACTTTAATGCACATCATCCTCTATGGGGTCACTAATTCCACAACAACAACAGTATTGAGTTGAAAGCGGCTGTAAACTCCCGAGGCCTTGTAATACTGAATGATCGTCCAACCAACTTAGCTCGTAATATTATCGACCTAGTTATAACATCTCCTGATCTTGCACTTAAAATTAAAACAAATCCCTTCAAGGCTCGTATGGAAGCGATAATTTTGATTGACATTTCCTAAAACAGGGAAAATATCCCATCTAGTTGCGGCGAGAAAGGCAATGGCCGAAGCCAAAAACTTCTTCTACGAAAAAAGAGAGAAGGCTTCAAATCCTTGTGTAATACTCTAAATTGTACTTCCTTACCTTCGTATGTCTGGTCCACTATTAAAAACTTTAATAGAGTTGATACATGAAAAATAGAGTTTCTCTCCAAACTAGCTCCTTCCTTCGTACAACAATCCTAAGTGGTCATTCAATTAAATGTCATCCATGCCCTTCCGCACCCCCTAACAAATCTGATAATTTTCTCAAATCCTCACGACAAATCTGCTAGTCACTCGCATCTAGTTAAACTAAAGCATATTATCTGGCACAAAAATAGAGAATGTCTTTTAAATAAGTTTTCATATAATCCGTCGTCAGATTATTCTAGTCTTGAAAACTGGGTTGTGGATGCAGCCATTATTTCTTCTCCTATTAGACACGTTCCCACTAACCACATCGTAATCCTTGTCCAGGGTGGGACAAAGAATGCACAGAGCTGGTCAATAAAAGAGAACGCCTCGTCTCTATATTTAATCAAACAAGGAGAATCTAGTTGCGGCGAGAAATGCAATGGCCGAAGCCAAAAACAGCTTATAATACTCTAAATTGTACTTTTTCTCCTTCGTATGTCTGGACCACTATTAAAAAATTCAATAGAGTACCTAGACCAGTGACTCCAGTTTATGACGATACATGGAAAATAGAATTTGTTTCCAAACATGCTCCTCCCTTGTGCAACAATCTTCAGTGGTTATTCTAATAAATGTCAATCATGCCTTTACGCACCCCTAACAAATCCGATCTCGTATTCAATGCTAAGGGAATCCCCTGCCTCTACGAGATACCACCTAGTCCATATCCGCTTTCAATGAAGTTTCTCAGTGTAAAAGAGTACCTTTTCCAAATTATTTATCTCCCCCTTTGAATCTTTATCCCTAATAGTTAGTTATCAATTATTTGTCTACGATCCGCTAGTAGAATCGGCTAATAAACATAGTGCTTGCTGACTTTATTTCTTGACGTTGGCGGGAGTAAAAAAAATATTTACTGATGGCTTAGTTACAAGACTTACAAGTGACCCTGCCTCCTCCGTTTATGGCGTTTTTGTTCCCCTCTTCAACATTGAGGAATCCGATAAATTTCTATCCTCCGTATTTACAGTCGAACTGTATTCTATTTTTAGAGCACTATCTTTGATTTGGCATATGGCTGGACGAAATCGGTAATATTTTCTGATTCCCGGAGTTTCCATGGTGCCATAAAGTCTTGTGACACTCTTATGGCATTAAAGACAACATCTGGATCCTCCATATTAAGAACCTCATTTTTAATCTACGGAATAAAGGCACTTGTACTGTTGCTGGGAGTCTAGACGTACAGGGATACGAGGCAACGAACAAGCTGACACAATTGCAGGGGCTGGCCATGGGAAGCGGTCTAATGGTATCACTATTAATTACACTGACTTCTACCCTAGCTACCTGAAAGAGAGTATACAACTATGGCGGAATCATGTCACAAGCCAGACCAAAGGATCGAAATGTTTTAGCACCATCAAAAAAGAAATAAATATAAACGTCTGGTTTAAAAATAACCCATTCTACAGTAAATATGAAATTAATTTATTAGGTCTATTAAGTTCAGTCCACTTAAGAAGCCCATGGCACCTGTACCGGATTAATATAATTGACAATCCATTTTGCGCATGCGGAGAAGTTGGGAAAACAGATCATGTTTTTTGGAATGTCCACAATTCACATCGCAATCGAAATTGTGGCGATTAAATTCTTATAAGAACATCGAACTATCGACGAATATGCATCTACACGACTACAAAAGCTATATAAAACACCAGGAATATATTAAAGATTCCGATTTTGTCATATAATAACTCACTCCCAATAATTATTAACTCTCCCCGACCGATGCTCCCACTTTGTTGTGACAGGGTCGCTGGAGGTCCGGTTCGAGGAGAGTAATATTGCACTGTAAAATAAACCTGGATAATAATCACTGGCGCTCGGTGTATATATTTCAAGAACATAATATATACAGGTTCTGCGACTAGTAGTTAAACTGTTATTACTTACATTACATTACACTTTATGGCAAAAAGTCCGCGCATTCGTACATCCAAGCATAGTTCAAAAATTTGAACCATAAATCTTTCTTCGAACACGAAGCGCACACGCTACTACCTACGCAACGGACAGCGCTGAAGTAAGTTTTGATATCGCTGCATATAATGTATGACAGCTCTTCGCCATAATTAAGTTTATGTAACAAAATACGACTTTAGATAAAATAATTATAAAATAGTGTTTGATTTACAAAACTGAAATTACTTGTTCTTTAAAACTACACAAATCTTCATAACTTTGCGCCTAAACCTCTCATCGATATAATTTATAAACTAGATTTTAAGTCAAGGTTAGTTATAAGTACTGTAAAAATTATTAGTCATAACTGAGCCGACTTTCTATAAAATTTCAGGACATACAGACAGACAGAAAATTTTCTGGTGGTAGAGTTGGTGTCTACAATGTATAATGCAAAAAATATCATAAACCGGGTTGATGTTAAGCAATGTACAGACAAAATATTTATTTTATTTATATAGATTTTAATATTTAATTCTTTTAAAATTTTCAATGTTATATAATATATTAAACAATTAATGGATAAAGATGAATTAATCCAAATACCAAATGAGGCTAAACATCATTTTTTAGATGCAAGATTTATTTTAAAATAAGAACACTGACCAAATATTTATTGGAAAAAATAACAAAAAAAAGTTTGTTAAACTTTTAAATTAAAATATATTGTTTGAATTAAATAATTGATTTATTTGCAATCAAATACTAGTACATATATGAAGTTATTGTTCATGTCATTAGTCACTTTTATAAATTTATAATTTAATTTATAAAATTATACAAAATTACAATTATGTATTCTTTATTTTAACGACTTTTATAAATTTATTTGACACCGTTTTGTTTTTCTTTTAAATCTATCTATAAAATGTAAAATTCTATATATTCTAATTTTTTATTTTCTATAATTTTTACTATAAATATGAATTTTATAGTAAAAATTTTGATCGATATGTGTGATAGTATGATGGGTTTTTTAATTATATTTTTTAACAATGCAAACTAAAATTCGAATTGACAATATATAATTTTTTAATTATTTTTTACATGTGCATACTTTTTTTGTTATTTAGATCTCTGGCTTAGTTGAACGGCCATGAGGTCTGCATTTATTCGTTATTATACTTAGTAATTAATTATTATATAAAAGAGTTGACAACTGAACAAATCCTTGAATTGCATTCACTTCATAGTGAAAAATTAATATTAAAATAACATAAACGTACAAAAGCTAAATAAATCTAAAATAACTTTTTATATTTTTTGTTAATATGTAATAATTTTTAACAAATAATTAACTAAATTGTAAACTGTTTTTAGCAAAAATTCGGTTTATTCCATGAAAATTTACCAAAATTAACGATATAAAAATACCGAATCAATCAATTTTTACAACAAGAAATCTCGGTTTTAGCACAAAAATCTTAGTAATTTCTGTGCTAAAAGCTAAGCCTAACTAACCTAACCTAAAAATCAAAGAAAAAAATCGTCATACCTTCAATAATGAACCACAATAACAATTTTTATTGTAAATTGGGTGGCTCTTTTTTCGTATACTGGTGAAATGTTTAAAACAGACAAATCTAAATTAGCGAAGGCATTAAAATGTGAAGTAGAAGTGGTCCAACTAACACAAATTGACGTTGAAATAATTCATGGTTTTTACTTTTACATCTCGCCGGAACCTCCATGCCACAAACCTTTGATAACTAGACCAACAGATTTTTTTGGAAATCTGAAGAATTATCATTTCAAGGAGACGTTAGTACCGTTCTTAGCTAGATATTTGGTGAAAGAGCACTTGGTGTCGATAATTGAAAATTTAAAAAAAATACAAACATTTTTTGCGTTAGTAACAAATGAAGCTGACATTTTTCTTGAGAAAAAAATTAACGTGGTTTAAGAGTTTACTGCTCTTGTGTACGTCATTAAGCACTGTACAAGCGTGAACGAAGTGAGATACCGGAATTTTCAAAACAATTATTCAAGTAAAAAAGAACAATTTATGATAGAAATAAAGCTTTGATTCAAATATGATTCCACCCTAATGGAGATGTGCAGATGTGGCGTGTTGTGTCAAACTGAAACCGAAAATTGTGGATAATACTTGGATGAATATTTAAAACCGATAGGATTCCTTGGATTAATGGTATCGGGTACCATTACAAGTTGAAGACGTGTTAGAAAACTACAGAAAAAAAACAGACTGACAATCAATCAGACTTGGACTTTTAAATTGCATGTTCCGATATTTTAGATGATGATTAATCATTTAGTTTCAATATATTTCATTTTTTTTAGTTCTTTAGAAACCTTTAGAAATGCAAATAATTGTTCAGTTCTCAAAATTCTTTGTCGATGGAACGGATAGAGTTCATTCAAGACACACGAATTGAAATGATTCACGATAATCTCCGAAATTACCAATTAATAGATCTTTAGTATGATAATAAAACATTAATGATTGATAATAAAATATATTTTGTACTTCAATATTAGTTTCTAAGAAACACAGTAAATATATACAAAAAACTCTCCTTCTGTGATATAGTGCTTTATTGTGTCTCCGTATCTGTCGCATAGATTAGCGCATGCAATAGTTCTTTACAAACCACACGCGCTCACCGACTTTAAAATACACGACAATCCTTGAATTGCTAGGTTTTGCTAAGGCAACCCTATACTACCTAATTCACAATAAAATTTTCTATTGTTGAACTTATGACGAATGTCATATGAGGGACAGAAACCATTTAAAATTAGAAGACGCATTTCGTAAAAAGCTTTCCCTTCTTCCTTTCGCACTATTTATGCAAATTTTAATAAAACAAGTTACCAATTATTGAGTGTGACTACTTCAAAAATATAAGGATTTGTTAACTTTAATTTATACATATGTCTAATATGAGTGTAAACAAATTGTTGCCAATATAATATATGTCATCAACATATTCAATTAATATTTGCAGAATTTTAACAGATATTTTGAAATAAATACCGAACTTGAATCCTCAATTGAATCTATTGCATTCCTTAATTCAAATTAATCCAAAACAATGGACTTGTTGTCCCGTTTTGCATTAAATATTAATTTAATTGCGATTTTTCGTAGCAAATTACTCATATCTTCTCACTAACCTTAACTAATCTTAACCATCTCATTATTATTAAAAGCAAACAAAGCAATTATTTTTTTATATTTTTCATTTCTGAATTTCTACATACATAACATTAATAATAAGTAACGGCTTTGTCGGATGACACGTAGCCATGATTTGCTGTGTTTGTAAATTTATGTCTGGTAGTTCTTCAATCACGTCATTTATGTGATGTATTTCCTTGAATACGTTAATTACTATTTGCTTTTTGGTTTTTGTGAGTAGCATTTGCCTTCTAGTGGTTTATTTTGTTCATTGTTCTAGAATGTGTTCTGTGGTTTCGACTGTGTTGAATGTTCGGCAGTTTGGCGAATCTTTCTGTTTAAATGTGTGTTGTTTATTATATAGTAGATATTATTAATATTGATGTTTGTAATTGGCTGAATTACGTTATTGGCGGCGTGATCGGCTAGATTGTTTCCATTTGTGTTGAGTGGCTTGGTATCCATTGCAGTGTTATATCATGTCAGTGTTTTTTTTTATGTTCTATAGTAGTGTAGATTTTTTCCGTGATTAAGCTTGCTTTTTGGAGGGAAGTGTAGGATTTTTTTAAGGTTTGGAGTGCTGGAAGAGATTCGGTTAGAATGATGTGTTTTGTGGTGTTATTTGTTATTAGGTGTAGAGCTAGGTCGATTCCGATTAGTTCTGCGGTTGTAATTCTATCGTTTTGATTTTTAGATCAGCGATTTTCTTTGTTTTGGGGTTTACAGCTGCGGCAGCGGTATAGTCCATTTTTTTTGGATCCGTCTGAATATATTCTTTCGTGTTCTTTATATGTTTCTTCTATGTGTTGAAGAGTTTTTGTTTTAAGAAGGATTTTGTCTTTGGATTTGGATGTAACGGTAGGTGATATTGGTCTAAATTTTGATTTTGTTTCTAGTAAGGGGATATATTTGTTCCGTTTCTCCAGTAAATGTGGTTACAGCGTTTTATAAAGTGCTCTAAATTATTTTTTATATGTTGATGAATTGTGTTAGAGAGGTATGTGGCTATTTTTAGTTTTATTTGTAATTGAATTGGAAGTTCTCCGGATTCGCTGAGCAGGACGTCAATTGGTGTTGTGTTAAAAGCTCCTAGACATATTCTGAGGCAGGTGTTTTGTTTTGTTTGTAGGCTTTTTAGTTGTGCCTTTGGCAGACTGTAAGCATATAAGAGTAAGACGTAATGTATTTTTGGTTTTGTTAAAGTTGCGTGTTCTGGTGTCTTATGTTTACTGGTAAAGTGCAATATTGTACATTTACTTGGATTTATGTCTAGATTGAGTTTGTTTATTGAGTTATTAAGTGTTTCTAAATTGAATTGACGACCGGTTATATTTTTATTTATTTGTGAACTGCTTGTGTAAATCACTTTGTCGTCAACATAGTATTGATCCTTGGGTTACTACCATATTGCACATTCTACTGATTTTGTAATTGTTTGATGTCATGATCTATATCCTGTTTGTTGAAATGATTTGGATGAGTGTTGGAATGTGTACGTGGTTGTATGCTTGTTTTATGTCTATAAAAACGGCTATAGTTATTTTGTGTTTATATAATTTGTTTCGGTGGACAGTAAAAAAGTGGTATATGGCATCAGTTATACTTCTATTTTATCGGAAACCATAGCTATTATTTGGTAGTAGTGGTTTTATAAGGCATGGTAAGAGCGCGATTGGTCTATAAGATGTCGGTTTATCATCTGGTTTGTTCTTCTTTTTGATTGGAATTATGTTGCATGTTTTCATGTTCTGTTACGGTTGCATTTTCCCACCAATGATTAAATATGCATAGTAGCATACTTTGGCGTTTTTGGGGAGGTATTTGATCATTTAGTAGTTTATTTCGTCAATTCCGGGTGAGGTGTTTTGTTTAGTTTTTATGGCATTTTTTAATTCTCAAACTTTCTAGATTCTACTAGTGGATGCCGTGGTCTCGCTGAAGTGTCAATGTCTATATCGTTCTGTGATGTATAGTCAGTTTTTGATTTTGTCATGCATTTTAGTTATTCCTTGAAATGATTTTATTATTCTCCGTGTTTTTTTATGTTTTGGATCGAGTTGCTCGCAAAAAATATGCCAGTTGTCTTGTTTGGCTTTATTTATAGTTTTTTTTATAATGCTGTTTTCTATTCTTCGTAGTTTTCTGGGGCTAATTGTCGTTTGGCGATAGCAATATTATATTCAGTTGTTCAGCATTGTTTGCTTGTATACTTTTTGTTTGTTGTCGGTTTTGTTTTCGTTTTGGGTATATTTGTATTTGCCGATTTTTGTATGATCTCTTCTAGTTTTCCGTAGTTTTTTGTGTTTTATGGTAGGTTATTTATCTCTGCTTTTATATCTTTATTGTATTGTTCCTAATTTGCGAGTTTAAAGTTTCTTCTGGAGGTTATTGAATTTGTCTGTTTTATTTTGACTTGTATTTTTGAGATTATTGAATAGTGGTTGCTTCCAATTGAATCTTTCTTTGCTCCAGGACAGTATCAGATCTTGCAGGTCCGGATCTTAGACTAATATATAATACATATGTATTTGAAATCATAGCTTCAGCGGCTAAAAGAAACTTAGAACCTTCATCCTTGACAAGCTGAGCAATTGTTAGCTGTGAGAGATAGAAAAGGACTGGAAGCTGCTCCAAAAATTTCCCTAGTATGTTCCCATTCAGAAACAGCATATTTAATAACCGAAAATCGCCAAAATATATGCTGAAACGTGTATCATTGATGGCAATTCCATGTGAGTCCTTCTCGGTAGGTTAAAAACCACTCTTACCAGTAGGTTTTTCTTTCTTTGATCCATAGTGTGTTAAGATATAAGGTGCTTGTTGGCTAGCGGGTATGAGATGATCCTGTAAAATATAATCGTCAATGTTTTCGGAATATAACTGATGAAATATAGGATCACGCTTAAATCTAGCATCTAATTAAAAAACAAATGATTAAGTGCATGTTCGCTATTGGAAGTGGGAGGAATTTCGTTTTAAATGGTAATAGAGTAATAAAACGTCCAAATTGATCCTGAGTAATAGTATCGTTATAATAGTTTTCGCACATTTCGTTTTCTATAGAAGTGTGTGGAGGTAAAGAAATATGTTCACAAATATTATGAGAGTATCATTAATGGAAAGTATAGAACTAGAATCTATACTATTGGGCATAGAATTCAACGATAGAGTAGGATTCAAATTATGCTGATAAACTGAACCCATGATGATCCAACCTAAAGTGGTGAAAATGGCGCTAGGATGGGATTTGTTGAAGTTATAGAAGTTTCTGAAATGGATTTATATTTCAAAATATAATTCATCAAAGTTCAGCTAATTGTACTGTATTCAAAATGAAATCCTCATGATTCAAACCCAAAAGGGTAAGTTCGTCTAAGATATAATACAATTCAGTTTGAGGATTTGACAATTGAGCCGCTCGTAATCAAAAACCTCTTCCTTTGCTGGAAATTTATTCAACAAATCTCCACAAGCTTGACATTTAGTCCAAATTCTCTCTTTTCTATTGTTTAAAGTAGAAAATTTGTGTTTTGTGCGACTATAGCCGTGTAGCATATAATTCGACTTTAGAAATTAATTAAATGTCAAGTTGACAAATTTATTTTTGAATAATAATTTCGAATGAACAGGTAGAACTTGCCCTGTTTAATTAAATTATTTACAGAAAAGGATATAATTGTTGTTTATAATCAATGATATTATAGTTTGTGAAGCTCCAGACAGAAATCGGTGAACATTTTTTTCAGTAGCGACTACGTATCTCGTCGGTTCGACGCAATTGTATGGTATAGTTGATAACATTTTGAAGAGTCGGAATTCCGCCATATGATCCGTAATTGATTCGGCTGCCATACATAATCTTGAAAGTGATTTGGGTGTTGTATTGGTACATATCCATAATCTTCAAATTCATATTTTTGTAGTTTTATAAAATAATAATAAATGGTTTACTAGTTTCAAAATAAATACGGATTTTATTTAATAGGTGTATAAATAAAATCACAGTAAAATATAACAAAAAACAGAATAACAAACAATGAAAATTGAAATCAAAATTTTATATTCTCAACGTTATTTCAAAAAGATATATCTTGATCATAATACAACAAATAACAAACCGTCCCAAACAAAACATTATTTAAGATTAATTCGAATTAAGAAATGCAATAGATTTAATTGAGGATACAAGTTTGTTAATTATTCTAAAAGATATTCTGCAAATATTTATTGAATATGTCGTTTACACAGGTTAACACATCCATATGTTTTTGAAGTATAATACTCAATAATTGATTATTTTTTTACTAAAAATAACATATGCATATATTGTGGAGTGGCGAGGAAGCAACAATTTTAGTATGCGTCCTCTAGTTTTGTATTTGTTCCGGCTATAAAACACCTCATCTAGATTTTAATTTTTATGTAGTACCACAAGTGCATATTTGGTTGCCTATTAATCATGGGTGGTCATTAAACTCTACATATACATATAACTCGAACGGACGCGTAGTAGCAGCAAAGTGAAGCACGGGCAAACATTATGCAACCCGTCTCCTAGGATTGCATCTTTTCCATTTCTTAAATTGAAGATAAAAATGTTAATTTAAATTTATTTTGCATATTTTGAATGTATGTATTAAATACACATATTTTTGAATGCTAGTAGCCTTTACTATGTGATATTGCATTTTAATAAATAAAACAATATATATAATTTGTTTCTATCACTGCATGACGATGACCAGGTAATTGGTCGAAACTAGTCCGGTTTAATATATTTTTCGTGATAAGATATATAAAAAGTTGTTTTATTTATTACACATATTTTTCTTTGTATTTGACTTTAAAAAATTATAAAACCCTTTAAAATACTTAGATTAGAAAAATACAACTCCGTATTTTATATATTAAATACAAGCATCCATTTATGCATTTTTATTTGATTCTCCTGGTTCAGTTCTAACCAGAATAACTAGTGCAAGTAAGTAAATTGTTTTGTTTAAATTGGTAAATTTAAATATGAAGGTGTCTCTAAAGATGTAAGTTTGACTAAATACCGAGTTGTATGGGATTAATGTTATAGTATATGTTGAATTGTAGGATTGTAAATGATTCAACATATAACTTTGTCTGTTATAATTAATGTTTGTAAATGCCAGTTTCATAGCGAACAATGTTAATTCTTGGGTAAAGTTTTAATATTTTTTCACTTGTTTGGTTACTTAATTGACAACAACTATGTATAATTTTTTTATTTTTTGAATTAACGTAAAATTTTTTTTTATCTTTTGATTTAACAAAAAGAATTTTTTTTAAATTCAATTTTGTTTGAATTTTTTTCCACTTAGTAATAAGTGGTGGCGCCTGAGAAACTTCCTTGCAGGGTCGCATTTTAGAACTCAGACCATCCTGACTGTAGTCACCCGAAGCCGTCATCCCAATAACATCGGGGTGGCGTGATAGTTATTTGTTTCTAAAACAGTCTCCGAAATCTTCTCTATAGCCCAGGCTTGAAACTACTCTAATTGCGACAAGTTGAAGCAAGAATAATCGTTTCATACAAGTAGAATGACCCCTTATAATCAATTAATAAGTTAAATGTGATTGTATGCAAGCAAAGTACACATATTAATAACAAGGTAGGAGATGCCAAGTTTTGTAATATATAAATGTTTCTGCATATGGTAGCAGCCACGGCGTTTCCTTGGTCTTCCCATGTCATGCGCAAATTCAAGGTAAGCCCAAGAAATTTTGTAGAGCCCATATTGTTTAATTCTGGTCTTATATACAGTAGATATGTGTGTGTACTAGTGGTGTCCAATATCGATACTTTTGATATTAATTTCTATATTAACATTTATTTATATAAATTAAAGTATTGACATTTGTCAATTAAAAATTAAATCTATTACGTACGCGACTGTCTATTTAATAATACACCGTCGAACGTCGCAATAATTGTTTTGTGTCTCCTTATATTATATCAGTACCAGAACACCGGTCGGCTTTGAATTGAGTAGCTTACGAAGATATTGAAACGATGAATGTATGTATATGACTACTACCAGTAATATCGTTACTTTGAATTTCGCAGGCGCCAATGAGAACTTGGCTAACGGATACTTTTAAAAAGCAATATTAGATATTTTTCAATTCCCAAAAATAATAAATGGCTCTATAATGTGTAGTTTGATTTTCTGATACACAGTACGAATTTTTAGATATATTGAGCATGTTATTATTTACTCCTTATGATAACATAACATTTTCCGTTATTTATATCGCAATAGCCCTGAATATTTAAAAAAATTTACCATTCATTATTTAAAATTAATAATCATGTCATGTTCTATTAATTTTGAAACGAACTCCACATACCCAGCCTTCCATCAAACTGGTTGTGTCTAGTCATTCTGCAACAAACCTTGCACATGTGATGGAACACCATTGTATCACTACTGCATTACATTGCTCAATGTAAATCTGCATTTTACTTTTAAAATAAACAATATTACGGCTAATGGTTAATTTATCAAACATAAGTTCAAGCAATGCTTTTTTCTTCAATTAGATTCTTTGTAAAACTTGAAATCAATAATATTTTGCAGGTAGCTTGCTTGGTAGAACAGTCATTCATAGCAACTTCTCTGATAATATTTATAAATAAATATAAACAAGTGTTTTATTACACAATAAATAATATATTAACATCACTTAAAAAAATAGTAAAATATTTAATTTCTATATTTTCTAAAAACTGTAGATCTTTGATTGTTTTAATGGCCACTCATGTTATACCTAAAACAAAAAATCATAATTAAGTAACTTATATTTTACAGCATGACAACTTTATTTCTCATTAGTTGGGAGCACTATAAAATATTTAAGGTGTGAGATTTGTATGCGAATGAATGAAGAATGAAGAACTGTGTGAGTCTATAGGTAGTAGTAGTAGTAACAAGTTACAGCGAAAGCTCTGTTGTAAAGTGAGCTGTCACTATTCTTGGCATGTACGCATGCATGCTCTTCTTGCCGTCAAACCGCCGTGTGTTTTAAATGTTTTAAACTAAGAAAATAACTGTTTGACCACTAGTCGCACAACCTGTATATATTATTTACACAAAATATATATACCGAGTGCCAGTGATTATGAGACAAGTTTAGTTGACAAAGGAACTTACTCTTCTCGAGCCGGAGCTCCGGCGACTCTTGTCACAACACAAGGGGGAGCCTCAGTCGGGGAGAGTTAGTAGTTTTAAGAAAGTGCGGGAGTGAGTTATTATATGATCAAATTTGATTCTTTAATATATTCTAAAAGTTTACGATATATTTGGTGATCGTGATTAGTAACTGCATATTTGTCGGTAGTTCAATGTTATTAGAGATGATGAAGCGCTACAACTTCGATTCGGCTGTTGTAAATTGTGGGTATTCCAAAAAAAGATGATCTATTGTAGCAACTTCTCCGAATATGCAAAGTGGATTGTCAATTACATTAACACGGTACAGGTGCCATGGGCTTCTCAAGTGGCCTAACCTAACCTAACAGATTAATTTCCCATTTACTGTGAACGGCGCTATTCTTAAACCAGGCATTTACATTCATTTCTTTTTTGATATTGCAGAAATATTTCAAGCCTTTGGTCTGGCTTGTTAAGGAAACATGAATACGCCATCATTCAGGTAGCTGGAGTAGAAGACAGTGTAATTAATAGTGATGTGCAATTGTGTCAGTTTGTTTGTAGTGTTGAATCCCCGTATGACTAGTCACCCAGTATGTGTATTATGTATTATGCCTGTATTACGTAAATTAAAAGAAGGTTCTTAATATGAAGGATCCAGATATTGTCCTTAATGCCATAAGCACAGGAATTTATGGCATCAAGGGAATACCGGGAATCAGAAAATATAACCGATTTCGTCCAGCCTTATGTGGCATCGGCTGTCAATATAGACGGTATTGAATGGAAGTTTACCGGATTCCTTAATGTTGAAGAGTGGACCAACAACGCCCTACGCATAGGAGGCAGGATCACTTGTAATGTAACTGAGCCATCAGTAAATATTTGGTTGTACTCCTGCCAACAACAAGAGACAAAGTTATCAAACATCATGTTTATGGCCGAATCTACTAACGGATCTTAGACAAATAATTGAAAATTAACTGTTAGGAATAAAGATTCAAAGAGGGAGAGAAACAATTTGGAAAAGGCACATTTATTAATTACTTTTTTAAACTGAGAAACTTCATTGAAAGCGGATATAATGATTAGCCCCTTAGAGGGCCAGAAGAGGCAGTTGGCTAAGGCGTCTCTCGCTTCTGAGAGTGAATTAACGGCTATACCTCCTCCCATACCAAACAATTTTGTCACATCTTTTGGCCAATAATTTCCTTCTTATGGCATAAGACCAGACTCAACCTGTAGCAAGTTTATGGCGGTGGAGTTCATGGCTCTCAAGCAGATTCCTATTACATTATTCTGAATTTTTTCGAGAATTGCTATGGAGGATGGAGTACAAAACGAAAACACATGTGAGGCAAAATCAATTCTAGATCATACAAAGACCTCATAGAAATTGCTATGCTGGTTCCAAGATAATTTATTGTCAAAAGTTACGTCCAGAAATTTGTAATAGGAAACCCGAGCTATAGGGACATTATTAATCATACGACAAACAATATCAGAAATAATATTACGGGATCTACAGGAGAAGAGCATGGATTTAGTTTAAGGATAGCTGCAAGTTCTTGTCAGAGACGTGTAAACATTTCTGCCAGAACAACATTGATATCTTGAGCAACGTTAATCGGGAAGTATCCTGCCTAGTATATATAAAAATCATCTGCAAAGGAGCCAACTTTGGCTCCGGATATGGAGGACTTGACTAAGCCAATGATGTATATGTTGAAAAGCAAAGGGCTAAGGAGAAAATCCCAAAAATGTAACGTAATAAGGCCAGCTTCCGGTAGGGATCCGGCTAAGAATAGTCGTTTTTCCGAGACTAGTTCAATTATTATGTTAATCAGGAGTAGAGGGATACACAGATTGATCAATACCTCCTTCAGATGAGCAATGCATACGTTGTCAAAAGCTCCTTTAAAATCTAGAAAACAGACCCACAGGCATTTGTTTAACGCTAGAATGTGGGTTATCACGCAGCATAAAGAGGTTACATTTTCATATACACTGTGACCTTTTCTAAAACACGTAATGGAAGGTGGAAATTTGCCATTAGATTCGCACCATCTCTCTAGGCGAAGCTTAATTATGTTCTCAAAAGTATTACGTACACATGAGGATATCACAATCGGCCTGTAACTAGGGATGGGATCAGTGGGACTGCCCTTAGAAATAGGAACAATTTTAAACGTTTTCCAGCTCTCATGAATTACACCACACTGTAAGATATTACTGAATATAAGGCTAGCTAGTCTCTCGTTGAGGCGGGCGATTCCGTTAGCATTGAATAGGAGATGTCATGACCCAAAGCGGTGTCCTTCCTATTAGCTACAACCACATTAAGTTCTTCTAAAGAGATCGGATTTATTAGGGGGTGCGGAAGAGCATGGATGACATTTAATGGAATAACCACTAAGTTGTTGCACGAAAGAAGGAGCTAGTATGAAGAGAAACTCTATTTTCCATGTATCGTCACGAGCAACAGGCATTGGACAAGGAACTCTATTGATTTTTTTAATAGTAAACCAGACATAGGGGAGGAAGTACGATTTAGAGTATTAGAAAAGGATTTGAAGCCTTCTCTCTTTTTACGTAGAAGAAGTTTTTGGCTTTGGGCATTGCCTTTCTCGCCACAACTAGATGGGATATCATCCCTGTTTGATTAAATATGGCGAGGAGGCGTTATATTGAGAGAATACTGAATGAAAAAGGCAATTTTTTAATGGAAAAGTGGCAGGAGGATTGATAGGCTGGACTAGACCAAGCTAGAATTAGATAAATAGTAGATGAATGTTTGCAAAAAATAACATTACAAGTGAAAAGTATAATAAGGGTGTACATGACTAGATGTTTAAGTATTGCAGATGCAAAAGAAGAAGTGAAGGATAGAAAGATGTGGAAAGAAATAGTACAAAGTCAGATTTAAAATTAAAATTGGTACAGTGTTATTGCATACTCCAAAAGGTAACAATGACTAGGATATATATGTATACGACTAAGTATGTATGTTATATACAGTCATGCTCATGTCTAGTACAACCAATTTCAATCTAGTTATGGTCTAAAATTATTTGTTGTAAAAGTGACTTTTCATACTACCTAATCTATGGACAGCCTCCATTTATTTGAAGATATTTTTACATTCCAGGAGGAATGCGTGATGGATTTTTTTTCTTCCATTCCTTATAATGCTTTGTGACATCTGCAGTTGGATCAATTTTAAGTTCATTTATATTCATTTCCATTTTTGCTGCTTGCGCACTTTTCAATACTGCAACTTTGTGCAATTCATTGGTATCACTATATAATGGACATCTAAAAATGACATTTAAAATTAAATGTTTGATTGCCCAAAATTGTGAAAAAATAAAAAACTACAATTTGGAATTTCAATTAGTATAATTCAAGTCCAATTTAATGCCTATTACTTTATACCTATAGAATTTGCACAAGGAACGGACAAAACAATTGTGTTGGCTGTACAAAATTTCTCGTTCTGGCAAATATATGCAGATCAACAACAGAAGTGTAATTACAAATTTTTCTGTTGAATTTGCATATTATCAATTACAGGTGGCGTGTAAGAGGCCCGATGCGTTACCAAATAGCAAACATTTCAGGAGAGGCAAGAAACTGAAAAATAGGTCGTATGTCAAAAATTAAACACATCGTTGATTGGTGCAAAAGCTTGTATCTCAAAGATTCAATAAAACAGTCCTTATAACAATAATCTTATTAATCTCTGAAATTGAAACTAAAAAAAAAATTAATTATGTTATTGAAAAGTAATATTATAGATACTTACAGAGTTAAAATATCTATGAGCATACTATACTGGGTGACAACTCAAACAGGTATGCGCCCATATCTTTTTTATTTATGAAATTTTTTTAATCAATTTTTTATGGGTTACATATATCAGAAACCCTATTTTACCGTTAAAATTTCCTAAAATATCTTTACCGGTTTAACCGGAAATAACATCAATTTTGCTTTTTTAAATAGAACACAAAGTATATTTTTGCAATTTGGGATTTGTTAGTAGATTTTACGTATGAATTCAAATTTTCAGAAGTTTTGGTAATATAACCTCATTTTGAAAAAAATTTAAAGGAACCTTTTTAAAAAATTTAAATTTTAGTTTTAATAATATATTAGAAAAAAATATTTTTATTATAGAAAAATAGTATAGTGTTGATTGGTGCAAAAGTTCGTATCTCAAAAATTCAATAAAATAACTCCTTATAACAATAATACCTATCTTATTAAACTCTCAAACTGAAACTAAAAAGAAAAACAAATTAAAACAAAAAAACCAATTCAATCTTTCCTTCTTTTCTGACATACAACTATTTGCCATGACCAAATGTTGATATAATACGATTTAACTTTTTTCAAGGACATTGTTTTTCATTCTCATTCTTTCTTTAATTTAAATACATAAAGAAATATTATACTTACAAATCAAATCTTTCACCACCTTGGCCATTAAAGTGTTTATAATCTGTTACTGGCTTATTACAAATATAACACATCATTGCGCCACAAGTACATGTCATTTTATTACAGCCATCAGATTTAATAAATTTCATACCACATTTCCAACATTTTCTAAAATTATGTTATATAAAAGATTAACATTTAATATTAAAATCTATCAGATAAATAGATTTATGCTAGTTTTATACAACTGCTTTACTTGTAAATATAAAAATTAAAAAATAAGCTCAGAACAGTTTAATTATGCGCATGCCGTATAACCGCTCATACAGTTCTTTTTTTTAAGTTAAAAACAAAAAATGCAGCTATGTAAGCAATTATCAGCTTAATATTATTTATTTAATATAATAGAGTGAGCGTTATTTACCTTAAAAGAGCTTCAGTCATTTTATTTTCAATATAAGTTCTTAATTTAACTTCTGAATCTTTTTCTACTTCTGTACATTTCAAAGGAACATGAGATGGTTCTTTACAATCTCTACAACTTTCTTTCATACATTCTGGATTAAGACATTTAAATATTTTATAACCAGGAGCCGGTATATTGGCAAAATCACAAAACGGACAAAACTCTAAATCTTCTATACCTGCAGCTTTTACTTCTTCTAACTGCTTTTTTTGGGCTACTTTTGAAAACAATTTTGGTTGTATCGCACTCTACAATAAACATATAAAACTTTTGACATGTTAATTAAAATAATTCATTTACCTGTATAGATTGTATTGTATATTGAGAACCACAATCTTGCAAACACAAAAAATCAACTTTTCCTTCTCCAAATGCTATTTCGATGCTCCGAGAAACACATAATTTACAACTCATACATCCTGATGGACAGCTGATCATATCTCTTTGCATTACTTCATCATCACAGCAACAGTAACAAGTTTGCATTAATCCAGTTTCCTTTGCAATTCTACGTTCATTTTCAAGTTGCTTTTCTTTATTTTTAACGTAATCAATTATATTATCTTTGTTTTTAATATATGCAAACTGTAACAAAATTAATTGATAGTTTTATTAAGAATACAAGAAGTACATAATAAAATAAAGTTTAACAAAAGAAAGTTCCCCTATCCATTCTGCCTGTTGCTGTTCAGTGAGAATAAACATTAATAACCTATTGCATTACACACATTTAATACAGTTTGTGATAACACAATAGCTAAACTTGTCATAAATTTCTTTTTATTCTCTTTAAGCTGACTAAAATTAATAATTAAAAGTGCTCTCTTTTATGTTAGTTATGAAAGTTATGAAAGTAATATTATAGATACTTACAGCATTTGATTAATAGATAAATGTAGATAAAATATCTATGAGCATAATATACTGGGTGACAACTGAAACAGGTATGCGCCCATATCTTTTTTATTTATGAAATTTTTTAAATCCAATTTTTATGGGTTAAATACATCAGAGACCCTATTTTTCCTTTAAAATTTTCTAAAATATCTTTTCTGGTTTAACCGGAAATAACATCAATTTTGCTTTTTTAAATAGAACACCCAGTATATTTTTGCAATTTGAGATTTGTTAGTAGATTTTACGTATGAATTTTCAGAAGTTTTCTTAATATAACAATTCAAATCAAATCATTTTAAAAAAAAAATTAATATTTAGGTTTCTCGATGTTAAAAAAGTTAAAAGGTTAAAGTTGAAAGGTTATATATTTTATTGTAAAACAAATATTTATAAATTTTTATGAAATTGTTTTTTTAATTTAATATATTATTATAAAAAATATTTTTAGGGATAAGGCTAGAATAAATTCTTAAAAATAATTTTTTATTTAAAAAATATTCATCAAATAATTAGTTAAAATTAGTTATTATTGAAATTTACTTCATTAATATTTTAGTTTATTTATTTGAATATTAGATGTAATTATAAAATTTATGTAATAATGATAAAATTAGTATAATTTTACTTACAATTTTAAATTAAAATATAAAGATTAAATAAATAAATTCGACAAGTTTATTTCTCGCCTGTTTGTTAAAACATGTCTTTTTGATAATTTTTTCAAAATTGAGTAATTTGCACGCTTTTATAAATGACTGACTAAATGAATTAGTATTTAAGTTGTAACTTATTTTTTATTAAATTCAAGCCTATTGGTACGATAGTATCAAGTAAAGCTTGATTTTTTTGTTATCAAACAAACCAAAAATACTTGTTTTAAAAGTTATAAATTTTTTGTGACAAAAAAATGAGGTAAAAAAAATGGACTAACAAATATAAAATTTTTAAAAATATACCATGTGTTCTATTTAAAATTACAAAACTGGTGTTATTTCCAGTTAAACCGGTAATGATATTTTTAAAATTTTTAGCGGTTAAGTAGGGTTTTATGATGTATTTTAACTGAAAAAAATTCATAAGAAAATATTCGTAAGTAAAAAACATATGGACCTGTACTTGTTTCAGTTGTCGCCCAGTATATATCTAGGCAATACCAGTGATACTTGTTTTTAGACAAAATTTCGAGATGACCTCAATATCGCAAACTATTAAGAAAACTATTCAAATGATCATTGATTGTTTAAGTTTAAAAACGATTGTAATTAAATATTGAATGATTTATGAAGTGTGAAATTCTCACTATTACATTTTTTTAGATGGTGAAGAAGTTTCTACACTTTGCGTATTGATGGTGATCGTAAGTCATCTTTTTTGTCGTTTGTAGAAAAATATTTTTGAAGTGAAACTTTTGTAGCAAAAAAAGTGGTTCAAGATATAACAATTTGCAGGATTGGGGATACAAGCAGTGAGTGAATGGGAATGAGAGTTACGACGGGGGACGCATGCAAAACATCCCCTCGATACATTGACCAATGAGTAGCTGCATATAAGTAAGAAAAAAATATAAAAATGCGATGAGTTAGTGAGCGACACTATTGGCTTGTGAATGCGTAGTGTAGTATTGACAATTAAAATAATTATCATACGAACTCAGATAAGATGCTTGGTGCCAATAGCAGCAAGACTAAAAATATGAAAAACTACCATGACAATGCAGCACATATTGAACAAAGCCATAATCAGAATGAGAAGATTTATACTGGCCTATAATTGGACAAACCTTCAAAAAATCCGCACAAAAACTCCAGATAATGTACTAGTGGAAAATCGCATACAGGACCCAAGATTGGTCTGTATCAGAAAGGAGACAAAGCAACTAAACTATTTTAACCCATTAGTGCATATGATCCGTTTAAACAAACATTTGAAATATTGTTATTTTGGAGGTGTGCACTATGGTGGTTAAAATATATCGCTAGAACTGTTGTCGACAGTCCCTTTATTCATAAATAACCTTTAATTTGTGTATAAATATTAAATATTAAAACATAAAACCAATGCCAATTGACATACCTCAATAGATCAATTGGCAGTGGACATGAAATCCAAAGGTTGAGCCTTCGATCCCCACCCAAGGTGGTTTTGAAACATTTATTTCAAAATGGAATAATAGTGTAGTAATTATTTAATAATTATTATATTCAACTTAGGCTCCATTTAAAATTTTAAATAATTATTATTTACAATATTCGTTTAAAAATATTTATTAAAACGGATCTCGAATTGTATTCAACAAGAAAAGTATTCAATTTTGATATAGTATTCAATAATACAAACAATTATTTTTTATAAGACACTAATTTACTACCCTTCTTAGTAATTTTTAAAACGTTTATTTCACAAAAAAAATTTCAGTTTATATAAATTCGTGTTTTGTTTCAAATCCGTTTAATTCGTCATGACGTTATAATACAGCTAGCGCTACAAGCGAGGCAACCCCGTGGACAGGAATATAATAATAAATTTGATATTTACAATTATAATGAAGTCAAAGTGAGTGGTTGTGTGCCCTTCTGATAAACGATAAAGGAAGCTAGACTAAGTGTAGGTCTAGAACAACCAATTTCTATTGTTTGTTCTAGAATCCTCTTTTCAATAGAAATTGGTTGTTCTAAATAGTTAGTCTAGCTTCCTTTATCGTTTACAAGATGGACATATAACCACTCACTTTGACTTCATTATTACTTGGGTGGCACTAAACACGTTAATCAATTATTCGGTCCATTTTGTTTCAATACGATGCGGAAATTACCGAGGTGTACTCATCTCTTATAGAGTGAAGCAATTGTATGCATTTGAATGTTACCGCTTGTAATGGTGCAGATTTGGATAATTGATTATAAACTTTTGACTTAAGTATCATTGAAGAGGCCAGAGCCGTGTTTAAAAATTTAGTTGACTTAATTTTCAGTATAATTATATTATAATAAAATTAAACACTCACATTTTTTTTGTAAGATACATGAAATTAAAGAGAATTTAAACAGGAAAATTGAATAAAAAGTAAGCTAGTTATAGCATTGGATGGATTTTAGTATTGACCCTCTATATATAATAACATACAGGGTGTCCCAACTAATGCCTTCACAATTGCTAATTTTTTTATTATCGAAGTTACATCATTGGTTAAATTAGTATTTTCATTGCAAATTTCGAAGGTGAGATATTCACTAAAATAACTTTTTTTTAAATGGACACCCTATATGTGCCAACATATTTTGGAAACAAACTGAATTCTGAAGGCGCTATTGGCGGTTTTGATTAGCTGGTGCCGTGAGGACAAGGACGGTGGTCGCCATGACAGACAGCTGACAGTCAGTGTTTGTTGATATTTGATAACATTCAATCAGGTTGTAGTTGTTTTTCGTTTCAACTTTATTTGTGAATTTAGACCAGTTTTAATTTATGTTAAAGCTGTATTCTTTGTGTTTATAGACTATCCTTAGTATTTATATGATAGGACATTTTAGTGACTGTTAAGTTTCGTTTTCAAGTTTAGAGAATAAATAATCATAATCTTATTTGTACCCATACATTGCCCGCACGGAGAAGTGTGAGATTTCGTATAGTTATTGTAACTTAGGCTTAAGCTAGATTAAATTAGGCTCAGGTTTAGAATTAGGCTTAGGGTTACGGTTAGTTAGTTAAGAGTTTATCCCCTCTTGCACAAAACACAACCTTCAAATCGGATCTTCAATAACTCAAAAATTTAATAAATTACGGTAATTTTGACAGTTAGGTGGCGACCTAGTATTAATTATTGTACAAATTGTAGATGGAATTCTAGAAACGTTAGTCCACTAAAAAACGCCCATTGTTAAAATTAGCAGAAATGTTGAAAAACAGCAAATATGTTCTCCCTTTATGTAGGCCAAGCTCAAGATTGCTGTGCTAATCTTATGATGAGAGTAGATAAATGTATAAATTTAAAATTTGTTTTTGATTTAGCATTGGCATTGCAAAATTGCACATAATATTATTTATATTAATTTAGTATATATAATAAATAAAATATAATAAACTATTATAAGTCATAAGTAACTAATGTTAATTATGAAAATACAAAGTGTACTTAGCACAAAATTTAAACCGCTCCAATCATAAATGAATCAATCACAAATAGATTTTCTTCTTGACTCCTTATTGGCCATGATATTTGTTACTTGATAACTATAAGTTGACGTGCTCTATTGCCATGAGAAAAAAATTTCGACAAAAATCAATGTTCAACAATATAAATTTATTGTTGCAAACTACTATTTTTTTGCTTTGACTTATTATACCGAGTGAAACACCTGAAACATCACAAGACCTTATGTTATCACTAAAAATGTCTAAAATATCATTTTGGGTTTTATCGGAAATAACATCAATTTTATATTTTTAAATGGAACACCTGGTATATTTTTGCAATTTAATGTTAGTCGATTTTACGTATAAATCCAAATTTTCAGAATTTTTGGTAACAACCTCATTTTGAAAAAAAAAAATTAAAAGCGTTTTTTTAAATATCTTATAGCAACAACATCTAAATGCAATGAAATTATTCGGAAAAATATCACTTTGCCACATTATTCAGAATTGAATGATTTGCGCGCTTTTATAAGTGACATAATTAGTATTTAGATTATAACTCATTTTTTTCAACCTAAAAATCTATTTTTACGTGATTCTATGGTACCAAATCACGTAAAAATAGATTTTTTTCAAAAATATCTGTTTTGAACAAGAATCAAAAATTATAAATTTTTTGTGCCTCAAAAATGTATTAAAAAAAAGAGGTTATGCTACTTCTGAAATTTGGTATTTATACATAAAATGTAGCAACAAATAAAAATTTACAAAAATATACCAGGTATTCCATTTAAAATTACAAAATTGGTCATTTTTCAATTTTTTTGCGATTAAGTTGGTTCTGATGATGTATTTTAACCCATAAAAATGTTATAAGAAAATAGTCGTAAGTAAAAAAGATATGAACATGTACCTGTTTCAGTTATTTTTAATAATTGTTATTATTATTAATGTATCTCATTATATTCTCTTTCTAAATATAATTACGCTTAATAATTTTATTGTTTGCAATGCCAACTCGCCCAGTTCATCTTCAAAAAATACAATTGCTTTGCAGTCGTATTTTTGTCATTGGGACTGACATTCGTGGCATTTCAAAAAAATAACCTTAATAAACGTACCACTTAATATGTTACCCTTGATAATAATTAAATAAATTATATTTAATAAGACGGCTGGTAGGTGGTATACAGATTTCATTAAATTTAAAATTCACTTAAGTCGTTTTCTGATGAGAAATAGTTACCTACGATTAATTGCAGTTACAACTTACTCATATTCTGGCGAGCTTACTGATGAATTCACACCTTGCTCAAGTATGCTTTGGTTACATGAAACAGCTTACAGTGGTACCTCGGCATGTTAAAGTTAGCTGCATCATGTCAACAACTGCGTCTGTTGGGTCATGTTATAATACGAAAATAGATTCAATAGAATTTTTAATTAATAATATAATAGTGAGTCACAGTTAAAATAGGACATTTTATATTTTTAAATTAATTTTGAAGTTTATAACAAACAAATATCAAACAGGTTACTTTTTATTTTCTACTGAGTAACTTTGTTTAGACCAGTAGCATCATAATAATTACATCAACAGTAACAGTAAATAATAAAATTTTATGCAATTTTTTTAACTTTTCGTTTTAAAATAAATAATTATTAAAATATTTTAATTATAAAGTTATACAACTTATAATTAAAATTTCAAAATTAAATTTTATTACTAGGAAACAAAACACGATAATAATAATAATAAATTTGCAATTCTGAAGCTTTAATGGTCTATATCACACGCCAAAAAAACGCCTGATTCTTCTCGGATGGACCATCCTAACAATTACACAAATATAAAAAATATAAAACAATTAACATTTATTATTATAAACAAAAAAATGCAGGCTTTTATTTTTGAATTGCTTGTTCAAATTCTGAGTGTTGGCCATTACAATTTAAATATTTACTTAATTATAATATTTAAAAAAACGGAAAAGAAAGATAACACAAAACTGGTTCAAATTATATTGTTTGGTTCTGAAATACAGCTTTTCAAGAAAAATACTGCGGTTCGTCCCGGTTCAAAGCTACGGTAACAGTAAATAAATCAATAATTAGTTAACGCTAGATAAATATTATTAAGTTCACAATTTTTGTCAAATATAAGTTTAGTAATGCTAACTTACACAAGAAATTATGACGGTCACATAATATAGCAAAACAAAGATTTCAATTAAAATATTATAATAATTTATTAAGTAATTACTACTCCAGTAGGGATGGAACCCACAATCTTTATATTTCATGTTCACTGCTCTACCAATTGAGCTACGGAAGTATCTGAATTTGCATTGGTTTTATGTTCTACAATCATGTCAAAGTCAAGTTTTGAAACATCCATTACATTACATGCTTACACATATACAATTGTGGTACGTGTAGTCTATGCTAGCACAATACACATGGAAATTTTCAGCGGCGACCGATATCATACAAATATTGTAAATAATAATTATTTATAATTTAAATTTATAAATGGAGCCTCTTGAAGTTAGAATATTATAATTACTACGCCATTACTCCATTTTGAAATAAATGTTTCAAAAATTC
>JARJEC010112862.1:0-18574 GCA_030264575.1 Tachinus sp. AB-2021
TTGAGGAAGATGTAAACAAAGATCTAAAGAAACTAAGAACATTCCTGAGAACAAATCATACAGCAGACCAAACAACTCAAGATTGAGAGAAGAAAGAGAAAACAAAGGTGGATGCGAATGTAGCTACAGTAAACCTCGATATAACGGACTTAACGGACAAAAAATCCAGTCAAATGTAAAAAAAGTAAAAACGTTCTGTTAATATTATACATGCTTAAATTCAAGTGTCACTGCATGTAAAAAACAAATCAAAACAAAACTTGATTCCTTTTTCAAAGCAGAATTACCAAAAGCAAGCGCGTCCATATAAAACAGCAACGTCACTTCTTGACGAGAGTCCGAAGACAATTAAACAAAATTTTGTTTATGTTTTTAATTTTTATCTATATATAAATACAGTGTATTTAAAAAAAAATTTTTATTTATTTATAATTATCCTTTCTTAAATTGATACAAGTACAGTAAAACCTCGATATAACGGACAAAAAATTCGGTCAAATATAAAATAAATTAATAATGTTCTGTTAATATTATACATGCTTAAACTCAAGTGTCGCCGCATGTACACAATTTTTAGCAAAACAAAACAAAACTTGATTCCTTTTTCATAGCAGGATTACCTGAAGCAAGCGCGTCGATATCAAACAGCTACGTCACTTCACGACGAGTGTCCGAAAACAATTAAATAAAATTTTGTTTGTGTTTAGTATATTTTATTTATATCTAAATACAGTGTATTAAAACAAAGAAATTTGATTTATTTTAAACCTATTTTTATATAATGGACTTTCAGCATTAACAGACACCCCATCCCCCAATTAGTCCGTTATATTGATGTTTTACTGTACGTTTAAAAATCACTCTAAAAGCTTTAAATTCAAAAAGGACATTTCCAAATAACCGATTTA
The DNA here is from genome assembly GCA_030264575.1 of Tachinus sp. AB-2021. Taxonomy (NCBI): domain Eukaryota; kingdom Metazoa; phylum Arthropoda; class Insecta; order Coleoptera; family Staphylinidae; genus Tachinus; species Tachinus sp. AB-2021. Next base: position 909 of record JARJEC010112862.1, read on the forward strand.
ATTTAAAAATAAGGTTTATACTGTAAAGTTAATGTCAACGCCAGTTTCATATTTTGTATCCAGCATATTTATGCATAGCTACCCTGCTACTCATTGCACTGCATCTCATTCTTTATAATTTAAAATAAATATGTAAGACTCAAATAATATTATTTAATTCAAATAATATCAAATTGTTACTTAGTTTAATTATCTTAAACTAATGTATAAGTAATGATATATTTTCACGAACAAAATTATTATCAAGGTTATAATAAAATTTAGAATAAGATTCATTTTCAATTATAGATTTTAACGACATGCCATTAAAATGTTTCAATGTAGCTTAATGGCATCTAAAGATTTTCTTATGGGTAATTTAATGTGCTCTTACTTTTTATATATGTATTACACTTTTTTTGGAACAGCAATATTTTTAAATATATAGCTAATAAAAAAAAGTATATAACATTTTAAATTAAAATTAATAATATAATGTTTGAAGATATCTTTTAAATTACTTCATTACTTTCATTTTAATAATATAAAATTTATTGCGAGTTCAAGTGGTTACAAGTCGTTTAAAATTCTGCCAGAGTTTATAATAGTTAATTCTAGAATAATTTTAGAATACAATTCAATATGTTTGGATAGTTTGTTAAACGAGCTGTAGGTGAGCAAGACCGCGAAAACCGTTTTGTTCATATCTGTCATATAGTCAGTGACATAAAAGAAATATTTGAACGCAAATTGAAAACGATTGCTGAAAATTTATGTAAGTATATAATAATAGAAAATATAATTATTTTTAGTACTTCATTATAAGCGATCCAAATAGTTAGGAGGTATAAACAAAATCATTTTTACATAAAAAACTTGGGTTGTAATTGTGTTACATTAAAATATTGACTGCCGAGGCCAATGAAGTTCAAATTAAATAGAAACCCTGCAACACACCGTGGTTAAATAAACCGTTTTATTTGTGTAAACGTGCAATCTAAAAGACTATTTTCCTCTTTTAGGCACCCGCATTTTCTATTATAAATGTTATATACAATGTGTAATAAATATTTCAGTTAGTAATTTTAGTAACTGGTAGAAAGTGTAGTATATTATTAAACACAGGGATTTCCAGTGCGACCCCAAGCGGGTTATGAATTATACACACTCTTCCTGTTTCTCTCAAACACATACCTATAAATTTACTTTTCTGCTTTTTTATCACAGATTTTTATGCTGTAGGAAAATTAAAAAGAGGGAAACATGAATTCATAAACTCTGTAAATAGGAAAGAAGATTTATTGATTTTAAACAACGAGGTAGATACATTTTTTTATTAGTTACCTATGTTGTACATGCCCGAACATAGAGAATTTTTTTCAGTAAACTGAAATTTATGTAGTAAAAGCTTGTGCATTATTTATTTTATATTAAATTGTATCAGTTTTAATTAAAAAAATATTAAAAACGCCTATTTCAATTAATTTTTTTCACATTTGAAAATTTAATCAAATAATTTCTGAAACATTTATTACAATATGAAGTAATGGCATTGTAATTATTTTATAATAATTATAATATTTAAAATTAAATTTTAGGCTCCATTCAGTAATATAAACTACTATACTATACATTATATTACTATATAATATACTACTATATTAATTCAAAGCCAATTTTAACAAATTTGTTCTTTGTTTTAATGTTATTCGGAAATCACATAGGCGCACTGATAAACTCTTATATAGAACAAAACAGTTACTTACATTTGACTGTTGCTAATTGTAATGATGTGAGTTTACATAATTAATTTTAAACTTTTCTATTAATTTTTATAATTTTCAAAGTTAGCTTGGGTAACAATTAGGTGCATTTTTTTATTACAATTATAGGAAATCTTTATGAGATATTAAAAAAATTATGTTAGAACATATTTTGTAGGATCTTACAAAAGTCGTTAAACTATGCAAATTTATTATTGTAAAAAAGGGCTGTTTGAAATATTGTATAATATATCCAAGTTGCGAGAATTAAAAAAATTAAAAGATTAATTGTAAAACAATGTTTAATGTTGGAATAATTTGCTACGATTTTTATTTCTGAAATATTGTGAAAAGTATTACGTAAAATGAAAAAACTGGTCAAAAATGTAAACAGTAATTTAAATGTTGAGAAAAACTTTGGATTAGTAGTTAAGTATGTGTATTTAATTTCTTTAGAAGGTTTAACAGTTGTAAGACAATATTGAATTAATTATCTAATTTTTTTTTGTTAAAATTGAAAACTGAGTTACGCAACGTTAGGTACGGTCAGCATTTGAATATCATTCGTCATTAGAAAACAATGAATGGCGCTCTAGATATCGAAGACAAATGTCGAGAGTAACAAGCCTTACCTCAACACACACATCACCTATATGAACACGGCAAAAGGACCCTGAAATCAATGTTCAGACGAGTGAAACCCAACAAATACAAATATTACTGTCGAAAAATGTACCCGCATGACCAAATGTCTTGACTTATTGTTATAATGTTCATATATTTTTAATATTTTGAAAATGTTTTCTGCTATAACTTGCAATAAAGTAGGTTACCGTTTAATAATACTAATAAAGAATACAATAGAATTCATTGAACTATGTCGGTTATCAAAATCTGCTTCGCCCCAAGTGGCAAATAAATTAACCTTAATAAAAGTGACAAATAGCCCAATGACAATAATAATGTTGGCAAACAAAAATGGAAAACCTCTAAGTGTTGCTTTTAAAAAACTAATTTTTTTTGTAATAGCAAAATATTTGTTCTGGAACGTTTGATTAAACCAAAAAAAAAATGGTGCGATGCTTTTTTATGATTTAGAGCATTGAGAAAACAAGTCTCTCAGGTTTTCTGATTTACAGATATATTCAAATACTCCACCAAAAATTATTTTCTTCCAACAAAGATTGATTTTACTATTTACTTAAGATAAGATGTTTCATAACAATAAGTTCAACTCTTTGTGTTTTTCCACATAGAAACCTAATCTAAACAAACTTGTCAGATATCAAATTTCTTGATTAGTATTAGTAAAGTAGTGGTATTTAAAAGTTTAAACATTACTGGGAGAATAAGTACCAAAAAAAATTCTTAGCTCCTGGACTATACAGAATGTCTCAAATTATCCGTTACCATTGCTAACTTTGTTCAAAATTTCTAATATTTTTCATTTTTTCCATAATTTCCATTGTTTACTTGAGTTTTATTTCAAAACTTGATATAATATTAGAGTGCAGATTATTTATTTATAAACTGTATGAAAAGTATAAATTGTAACTTTAATAATAACAAACTTAGCAATGGTAAATTTATAATATTTTAATTTTTTTCCATAATTTCCATTGTTTACTTGAGTTTTATTTCAAAACTTGATACAATAGTAGAGTGCTGATTATTTGTTTATAAACTGTATAAATTGTAACTTTAATAATAACAAAGTTAGCAATTGTAAACTTATGAGTTGGGACACCCTCTATAGAATACTGACTAATTGGTTATCTATAAATGATTACAATGAATTTAATAAAAAATGGGTATTTTATAAAAAAAAGCAAATTGATGCTCTAATTAAAATAATTTATATTTGTTTAATTTTCTAATAAAAGTAACAGCTTAATGTTGTTTGAAATAAAATATATGTAAATCGGTACTTATTATTTTAGTAAAACATGGTTTTAAAATTACTGTTTATATAATTTGTATAAAAAATCCTGCATAATTAATTAAATAAGTATCACGACTCACGGTACATTTTTTTCAAGTACACGTAGAAAGCAATAAATTAACGTTATATTTTATCAATTTATTTAATAACTCAAAAGTTTAAACCTACAGACCTCCGGACAAAGAAACGAATAATTCTATATTACATTCCATTTAAAGTGCATGAAAAATTTACACAAAACACTATTTAGCACTGAAAATAGTTCGAATTGAAATTAAAATTAAAACGTTATCTATGTTTTTTTGAGAAGAGATAAAAAGTTGTTTTTGATAGGTCTTGCAAATAAACATAAAAAGTCTCGATGTGCGTTGCTGAAAACACACATGTTTGATTTAAATATTTTATTTTAAAAAGTTGATCAATGTTATGATTCTCGAGAAATGGTGGGCAAATAACTGCAATTAGTTTATTAATAATAAAAAACTGTATATAATATATTTGTTTACTTAGATGTGTAAACAATATACATATTCAAAGTAAATTTTTCGATCGGTTTACTTTTTATACTATTTTATTTATTGCGCCATTTTTAGAAACTTTTTTACATACAATTAAAATTCTATCAGCAAATAGATAAAATAGAACAACAAAATTACTAAAGTTTCTATGGGCCAAAAGTTATCTCAAATTATAACAAATATATAGATGGTGTTCCATAGGTGTCTCCATAGAAAGTGGTAATCATCAATATTTGCATATCTGGTGAATGTCATTCAACTTGATTTATTATTGATGAAAACTATTACGCCAAATAATTCTTACACATTAATTAAATTTAAAAGATTTGTAGGTAGGTTACTTCTTCTAAACCTGCACACAAAGAGCCAACAAAAGAAAACTAATTCTGACTTTGCCGATATATAATATAGCAGTATTTGCCATTCTTAGAACCATTGAAAAAAAAAGTTTTGTGAAAAAGGGTAACTTTGTGTGCATCAAAATGGTTATTGCGGTTTAGACCCTAAAACGTTTTTTTTAGAAATAATGTTCATATGACCATAATATACAAATTAATGGTATGGTCTATATATTGCGTTTAAACACTGCTAGTAAACTAAATGCTCATATGCAATATGCATTCTATCTAAAGCAACTGCGTTTAAACGCAGTAGATAGTCCGTACCTTTACACAAAAATATAAATAAAAAATACAGTAGTTTCGTCTTTGCACTAATGGGTTAATTACTTATATTTGTAACTATTCAATTGCTATAAAATTCATAAATCAATCATATTCATACATAATTAATCACCTTTAATAATGACTAATAAATAACTGACTAGTAACCAAATTATTTGGACTAACTATCAATCTGTACTTCAGAGTAATATTAGTCAGTTTATACCGATCTTTAAACAAAATATTTGTTTAAGATACGAAAGACGTCCTAAGGTAGGTGAAATAAAATACCTTACAAATTGATAAAAAATGCTTTAGTTTACTTTTACTTGCAATATTGCAGACTATTTTTTCAGGTTCTTTACGTGCCGTGCCGTACAGGTTTAAGGAATTTACCTGCACCAGCAACTGTAAATCACTTGTTGGACTGTTTAAACCATACGAGATTGTAATATTATACTAGTGATTGAATGTATTATAACAATAATAAAAATAAATCAGCTTTAAATGATATTTTAATTTATAAAACGCTATGGCAATATATGAATAAAAAGTATAAATCATAGTTGCACATATGAACATGTCGCGTGAACATATAATTTGCGCCACTTTAACTAGAATTTATTACAAAAGCTGACGCGGATATAAATGCTCATGCATGAGACATTACTTTGGTATTTATATGATTGATTGTATTGAAAACAAGGATAGAGTTTACATTAAAATTTGTAACAAAAATTTATGTACGTATGTTATTTTCAATTTTTTGTCCTATTGCCATTCAAATATACATATAAATATTTATACCAATATGTTAATATATAAGTAAGTAGCGTAGTAGTTAAAAATTAAAATAAAATTTGTGTATTATGTATTAACAAATTTTTGAAGTAAAACTTTTATGGGGAGATTTTTTTCATGGTCAACTTTAGTGTTACACGTATCTATCTCAATTTCACTTACCGATCTTCGTTTTATTTTCTTGACACGTCAAATGCATTAAAATGTTTGGTGAAACTGGAGAGATAGAGAGAGAGAGAGGGAGAGAGGGGGGGGGGAGATGTAATTGCTTCCACAATTACATTTTTCTTTTGTGTGCTCCAAGCATTCTTACTTTTTTACGATCATGAAAATACTATTTCGTGATGCTTTAATCTCAAGATATTTATAAAAAATTGTACAGATAAATTATTTAACAGTGAACTAAAAAGCAATAAAATAGTTTTAGTTGCATTTTATTATTATTACATAAATTCATTCAATTGCAATCGTTTGCTGGATAATTTTTTGATTCAGTAATAATTATTTTTTATTGTGTACTCTTTTATTTATTTTATAGACTATACTAGTTTTAATAAATAATTAACCTTGATACTTAAGAATTGCACAAGGGCTTTTTTTAATATTTTTAAATTTTTGACAAAATATGGTTGTTCCTGGAAATTTGAGCTATAAGACAAATAGTCGTGTATTAATATACAAGAGGTTGCTTTTTACCGGTTTTTTGGCAAAAACATATTTCACATAAATTTTTTTAGAGAATTACGCCACTTCGTGTCTCGATTTTTCTTATATCTATGCCACATTAAAAAAAGATTACCTAGGTATAAAATCAACCTTGTGTGTATTACAGTTGATTAATATATTATTAAATATATAATGCAATACTTACGAAAAATGCTTACAATCCTGTTTTTACACATTTTTTGTGTAAAAGTACAGGTTAATTGTCAGATTCATGTCAGATTGATTTTAAATGACATTGATGTCACAGAATCAGCTGTCTATTTTTATACAGCAAGCTGCAGTTTTATCGATTTTTACCACCTATTGATAGCCACTTTTCACTATAAATGAAATCTATTGGTCGATTTTTTTAAGTATACAGATTCTGATTGGTTGATTATATAAGAATATTAATCACTATTAAAATGACAAGATTGTAGAGTTAATTGCCAAATAAACTATCTTTGAGTCACGAAAAATTACACAATAAAGAAAAGCTTGCGTGTAATTTGGTACAGTTATGTGTTTAGCTGTTTTATTTGAAATATTATTGTACTGGATTCTGACACATCATGACATTATATTATTATCATCTATTGATGTCGTATTGCTTGAAAAAAAAATTACCCAATTAATATTCTCATATCATTAACCATTCAGAATTAATTGCTTTTAGAATAGATAAATCGGTAATAAATCTACCAATCAACCTGTACTTTTGCACAGAAAATGTGTAAAATTACAAAATTGTAAGCATTATTTCGTAAGTAATACATTATATATTTAATCATATTTGATTCACCTGTAATACACACAATATTGATTTTATAGCAGGGTAATTTTTGTTATTTGGCTCAAATCTATTTCAAATGTTTTGGTAGATGCATTAAAAATTGACAAAAATAGACAGACTATTTGGGGACACTCAGTTGGTAAGTAAAGGTCTTAAAGATTGTTAGAATTAGCAGTTGTAGTAATTATTTATAGCAGTTTTATAAACCAAATATTTATAAAATACTAGCGGATGTTCCGGTCGTTTTTTATAAATATTTACAATTGTTGTTGAAAAGTCTAGAGTCGGGTTAAAACAGTCGGTTAGCTACACATCGTGGCTTGTACCACCGATCCACCTGACTTCCCGCCCACCCTCCCACCCACCTAACCACGCACACTTGCACCCACTAATCCACTCACCCACATTGAGCAACCAAGAAACCAACCAACCAACTTACTCACTAACCTGCTCATCAGCCCACGCACCGACCCAATCATTGACACCCAAACCCATCGATTTACCCATTGATCTAGCAACCAATCCATCCACCGATCCATGCGTTAAGCAAATAATCTGGTTGTGGATAGAAGCTTTAAACGTTACATACTTTCTCAATATTGCGTTTTGACCTCATAATAATAAAATGTAGAGCTTAAATTTTAAGTCAAGATTAGTTAGTACATTAAACATTTTGAACCTTTACCATTAGTCACGACTGAGACAACCTTTGACAAAATATCCTAGAATATGCAGACAGACAGATAATTTTCTAATGGTATTTTTTTTTTGTCTAAAATGTATGAAAAGAAAATTTTAAGCTATGTAGAGACAAAACTTTTCTTTTATTTATGTAGACGTATTTATAGACTAGTTTATAATGAATAGCTTGCGGGATTAGTGTTTTGTACACTTGATTAATTTTTTACAAATGTCTTTATGAATATATAAAACATGATTCAAATTTACGGCCACAAAATTTATTGTCAACAGTCAATGGACAATTGAACACAGTGTCGTAAGGAATGAAATGCGGCAAAAACTACAAAAAGCATTAAGCAGTTGCAGATATTTATTGGAAAAAGTATCTTTACCATAAATAAGGTTATGTATCAAAATACAACTTTACATTAAATAATCATAAAATAAATAAATTTTTCACTCTCGGGGTTCAAACGATCGTATATTTCATAATTTAAGAAAATATAAACAAAAATATAAACTACTCTGCTATCAAATTCGTATTTTTACTTATCATTTTTTTTTTCATTTGTACAAATTACTTACAAAGCGTGTCTCTCTTTATCCATCAAAACAAATGGCCTCGTAGATCAGATGCCGCTTGTCGCCTCCTAACCCCTTAATAAAATAATAATATTTTAATTCATAAACCGCCATTTGTTGTAAGAAACCTGCAACTTCTTGATCTTTCAAAGTACTCAAACCTTCTTTACTTTGACGTTCGTTTAGAGCTATTATCAATGTAATTTAAAACTTATAATTTAAGTCAGGTTAGTTAGAAGTACTGTAAACATTTCAAAACTTTGTCACTAGTGAACCAATCTCCTACAAAATATCACATTTGACAAATTGATTGTTTTTTTACAAATGAAATTTAGTTAAATTAAAGTTGTTCCTTATTTATTTATTTATTTATTTATTTATTATTATAGGCCACTTGTTTAGTTGGCCGTAGTATCAAATACGTTTTGAAAAAAATGAACAAACTTAAGTTAACAGCCTACTAAATTTTAATGGTATTTTAATGCTTATAATAATGAAATAACGTCCATTGTATACAACAGCGATTTTCAATATATTCTTGTTTACGTCCCCTCCTCCCTTTCACCTTTAATTGTTTTGCGTCACTCTACAACACTTCTTTTTTTTGGTCATCTACTAATTAATTCTTCCTTCTCCCCCACTTTATTGTTAATATCCTGTGTTTTTTTTAAATTTTCTTTGCGGTTGTAAAAATATTGTAAAATATTAGGTAGTAGGTTTTTGAGACATAATATGTTTTTCATTTACCTCCTTTACTCTCTAACGCATTTATATTAAACCTATCCACGTAGATGGGTAAGAAAGGGCGGGCCTGTTATATTTACTGCAACCGTGATTTAAACCATTTAGATTTTTTTTAAAATATTTGAATACATTGGTGGTCCTCCTTTAAATAGCCTCGAAGAGCTACAGACTAAGATGTCTTGCCTGCTTGGAAATAGATGGAGAATACTTTGAACATCTTATGTTTGTTTTTGCTAGAAGCTTTATTTGTTAATTTGTACATAAATGATTTAAAAAAAACTACCTTATCTGTAACTGTTTTTTTGCAAGTACTTTAAATGGCGTGCCGGTTGATTTAAAGCGTTTTGGTTGGTGGATGCACCAGCGCTATGCAACTTAAAACTCACCGTGTAGTTAAATATGCGTACGTGTTTGGAACGTATGCTCCAAAACTGTCGGAAAAGTTACAGTGTAAATGTGTCAAATGTGTTTTGAAATATTATTAACAAATCAGTTGTATACAAAAACTTGAGATAATTAAGCTCTTGCAAAAAATTTATGAAGGTTACCTATAATATATGTATATGCTGGAATATAAAGAGATAAAATATCATTATTGTGAATGGTCTTAAAAATACATGATACTTATTCCTAAATAGATCATTTTCATTTCATTAAATCATTTTATAAAAAATATAAGTTTGCTTAATATACAGAACAGAAGAAGTAAAACATTTAATATATTACAACTAAAATTTTTAAACAAATTGTCATGTGTTCTAATTTAATTTAATTATAATATTAACTGAAAATTAAATGTCAGTATCATATTTTTATTTTTGACAGCCACCCTGCCACTCATTACGCCTACGAATACATAAGTCAATGCATACTGGGATTGCACGCGTCCCCAGTCCAACTCATTCCCATTTGATCACTGCCTGCATCCCTACCCGCTCTCCTCCAATTGTTATATTTCAGCATTCCGCTTTTTCAGACTCACACCGCTTTATAAAAATGTTTACTCCAAAAATATTGTTATGCTTATGTTTCCATAAGTATTTAAATTTTAGTATTATTGATAAATCCATATTATTATATTATAGATTTGATAGTACAGTTCTAATTATATCAATGTGAAAATTACCAAAAATGTATAATTTTGAAACCAAATATTTACTATTGACTGTTTTGATATTTTATTCAACAGCTTTTAAACTAAAGTTACAAATCTAATTTTATCATTTACATTGGAAAATATAAATATAACATGGATCGATAGGCATTAATGGAATCAAGGTGACGCAAAGTTATTTATTAACATCGTGTTTATGTGATCGTTAGGGACTATTTTTATGTCTCATAAAATTCTGATGTTTCACTTCACGCCGTTATAAATTATTTTTTACTGCAAAACGAGTAACAGATCTACTGTAAATCATTCTAAAAAAATATCAATAATAGAGCAGTGATACGTATCTATCAAATGTACATGATGTGTAACATAATATTATCTTATGTTATTTTTCTTAATAAATGTATTGATAAAATAATAAAGTGTGTTGTAAAGTGCAATAAATCGAGACAACTGTATAAAGATTTCGAGTTCGATTTCACAAATACACATCGCACATTTCATGAAATTTGATTAGTATATATTGACAATGCTGTAGAGGTAGAAAGAGTTTTCTAATACTGGGTTTATTGAATTTGTCAATAATACTTACAATGCGGGAGGCTGTACAAAAAGCACGATGGGATAATTGAGCATGTAGAAGATATTTCTAACGCATAACAATTTGTGTGGAATATTTCTTTCTATATACTATAAACAGAGTTAATATTAAAAAACTAAAAATGACTTTAAAAAAAGAAAAAGAAAGTGAGAAAGTAAAAATCATATCCTGTTATGAATATGCATACATATGCAACGAGATTAAAAAAGAACTTGAATCGAACGGGTCAACTTGTTGGTTAGCCTTGGCACCAAGTACGTGCTTTAAAAAAATATGATACAAATATATATATATTTACATGATAAAGTAGAATAATGTTGCTATCTAATATAATATAACAATAATTGTTTATAACCAGAAAAATTTGTAATAAAGTTTAAACATATTATTTTTGTTGTTTTGATGTGATAACTATTCAATTTGCAGAAAGTATGAGGTATATGAGATGTTAATATTATAGTTAATAGCTTTAAGGTGGATGCATTCTCGCTATCAAACATACACTATGCATTTCCCACAGTAAATTGTAATTAATTATACGCTGTGCCAAGCGTGAGGTATAATAATTAACAAATCAAAATAATAAACTATTTTAGTATTATCTTTAAAATTAGCAAAAGAGATTTTAAAACCTATTACACGACTACTAAAATTTAAAAAAACTAATTGGTTAATTACTTTTGGTAACTCATGTTTACATTCGAATCATCCTTAGTAATTTTTAAAGTAATATGCTACTCTAAAAGTCTAATATTTATTGACGGAATAGAAATACAAAATACGCCCAAGTGTCATTGTGATAATAATTTAAATATGTTTGGTATAAAAAACATAAAACTCGAAAACAATTTTATGTCGCCATCGGCACCATCAATTTAAAAGATAATAAACAAAGATCAAATTATGCAATCATTTAAAACCTTTGCGTAACCCGGCGCATGCATCATTTAAAACTTGAATATGTTTAGAAAACAATTACGATGCAGGTGATGAGAGAAAAGTGACCACCTATCATCAAGGGCTTCCAAAAAATAAAATGCGCCAAATCTGAAGTAAAAAAGATTCAAGAGAAATTAAAATTACTAAAAAATAATTGAAAGCAAAAATAAGGGTAAATTACGCGATTTTGAAGAACTTTAATTGTCCTTGCTGCATATGTTACATGCATTTTTTATATTATAGCAGAAGTAATAACATTTATTTGTTGTTGTAAAAGTGAATTTGACTTTTTATATTACTATAAAGTCAATTGCGTTAAAATTGCATTTGACGTATATTAATGATCCATGAGTCCACGAGGCTGGAGCTTTAGTAATATGTCGTATTACAAATATAATATCTATAAGCGTTGAAGATATATTATTAATTCTTAAGGAATTATTCACAATTAGTTTCAAATACATTATTATTAAATTTTAGCGTATTATCAATGTTGAAGTCCCACATTAGAATTACAATATCGTTAACAGGTATAATACAAGAAAAGGTTAATTTTATATATCTAAAAACTAATTGAATCTTTGATCTTTAAAAATAGTAAATGTAAAAAATAAATATTTACTTGAGTTAATCAAAATTAAGAGTAAATTAGAAGCTATACAACAATCAAAAATCTATTAACTATGATGTTAAGCTGAAAAAACATTACAAGTTTAGTGTTTTTCATTTTATTAGGTGATTCGTCGCGTATGGACTTGTATTGTTCTTAAACTCACCAATTTTATAGCAATCAGTAATATAAGATACACTGAAATGAAGTGTTTTTAATAATAGTTAAAGATCTGCGATGTTTTATAAAACAGTCAATAAAAATATGAAAATCAATTTTGTGATCTAGCTCAATGAATTGCAAATAATTTTTACTTCCGAGCTACAATTTTGTTTAAAATTTTGGATAAAAATAATTTGGATACTGGTTCAAGGAAAACCAGGAAGTTTGCGTTTGCAACTACTGTAACTGAAAGTAACAGTTCTCTACTACAAAACACTTTTTGCCACACAGTCACTGTAGATATATAACACATAAATAAATTAAATGTGAAACTGTAGCCGCAGAAAATGTTACGATCACCACGGTCAAAATACTCGATGATGTCCTTGCCTGGTACACTTGTCTTGCTTGCTACACTTGATCTTCTCGCAACTCTTTGACTCATCCAATAGTAGCACTTTTTGGCTTTGATAAACAATAAACTATTTTAGATAAATTCAAACAACAATAGGACTTTTCAAGTTTGACGAGTCCCCGTAACAAAAATACTTTTCTTCAGACTTTGGGTGCTTTTGTTGATGCACAGGGTTAATATGTGTCCATAGGGATGGATAATGTTTTAATGTTCATCAAATAGTCAGTGGTTCATTTTAATAGGTTAGACCTATAAGTAAACGGTTAGTAAGCAAAAAACCGATTATATTTTTTTGTCCAATATATACCAAAAATTGGTTTATTTTTATTCTAAAGTATTTCAAACCGTCACTTTATTCCTTCCAAAAACAAAATCAAATTAAAAATTAAAAAAATTAGATTCAAAAGCTAGTTTTTCAGTTTAAAATCAGAAAATATATATTCTGGGCACTTTTATGTATGAAATATACAAAATGGAAGCAAAGATGGAAAAGTGTCCAATGGTAAATTTTAAATTATTCAAGTTTGAGCTTTGCGAATTTTATATAGAGTCGGTATGTATCTATAGAAACAAACAAAAGTTTTAGTTTTTATAAAACAAAATCAATTCATTCAATAAATTGATTTCAATTTAATTTTAAAGCACTTGACTTAAGAGACATAGCTTGTTAGTTTGGTTGCCTAGATTTTAGTTATTTTTAAACTCAAGCTTTAATGATAATAAATAAATATTCATTTTGGTAAAATATGCCTAAAATGAAATTATAATTTAATTGTCAGTTATGAAATTTTGGTTTATGCTAAAAGTTATATACAAAAATATTAAAAATTAAAATTCTATCACTATTGTTTTATTTGTAATTAAAATTATTTATAATTCATTTATATTCAGTAATGTAATTTAATTAGTCATAACAGCAGAATCGTGGAACAATTAAAAAATATTAATCCGCTGAAAAGTGGTGCCGTCGGTTGGAATAATTTTATATTTTTCGCTGAAATAGCTTCGGTCATGCAGCAGCATCGCTGCATTGTTACACGAGCACAGTATAAATACAAACAAATATCCATGAGCAAGACATAGCAAAAAAAAAATAAAAAATTTGAGGTATTAATAGTATTTTCTATATTAAATAGTTAATTATAATTTAATGTTTTAAAATAAATGATTTAATTCAATACTAGATCATTTTGTTCGTAGTTGTGCGATTATACACAGTGGTTAACAGAAATTATTTTTTTTATTTTTGTACTTTTGTTTCTTTTTACAAGAAAAGAAAAATGAAAAAATATTAAAATATTTTGTTATAAATTTTGTACTTTACATAACCGTTTCTTTTATATTCTTAATATTTCGTTCATTTTGTGTAACATTTTTGACATTTATATATATATATATATATATTCTACTATCCTTCCGGTAGGTTTGGCATTGGTGTTATAAAATTATGCTAGCTTAAATGAAGAATTTGTGCTGTAAGTACTGTATTGAATAGAAGTGGAACGTGCATCCTACTATAAAAACCATCCGGCGTATTAGAAAGAGCGCGCAGGTAGATATAATTTAGTGACTGCTAGTTCTCTTTAGGGTGGGAAATTTAAAAACGCATTTTGCTTTACGCCCACATACATTTAAATAACAGTTTGATTTTTATTAATAAAATTTGAAAACATCTTACAACGCAAAATGAAACAAAATGTACGTATGGAGAGAAGTTTATTGTTTGAATTTTAAAATTTATATGACTTTATTATATTTAATTAGAATAATGATCATTATACAATTAAAGTTATAATGTATTTAGTTTTATTTATAAGATGCAGGATAAGTTGCAAAAAAATTTAAAACAACTTATATTATTATTATTTGTTTAAAATTAATTTTAAATAAAAAATGTTCAAATTTGTTTAATATAACTAGAAATGATTAAATTATATGCACTAATAAATAAATAAAATATTCGAACAAACATTAAACAAAATATGAATATATTGAAAATAAAACAAGAATTACTGCGTTTTATTTTAGTACAAAATATTTATTTATTAAAAATAAAAATAAAAACGACTCAAGTTTCAACTTTTCACGGTCATTATCAAGTGAGTAACAGTTACAGAAAAGTACATTTATATGGACAAATGATCAATTAAAAACAGGTAAATGAAAAAAATTACATAGACAGATAATTACAAAGGTATAACAACTAATTAAAAAGTGATAAAATGTACACAGGTATACAGCAGACAAATTAAAGTAGGTCAGTTTTAAGGATTAAAAATAAATATATAAAAATAATATCAATAAATTTTAAGCAGACATATTCATGTCCGTAATCGAGGAAAAAATCTTTAATTTAAATTTGACTAAAAAGCATATTTTATTTTGGTACCTCTATGTGATTTCTAAATTTAATTAATAATATACATCCCAAAATTAAATTATCGTTGTATTTTAAGAAAACCGACAAATGTTAACTCTATTAACTCCAATCAGCTAATGTCATTGGGTGATTGAAGTTAAATGAGCTTCTTAAATATCAATATAATATACTTTATTTAGTGCATTATGGTTGCTTAGAATCTTCATGAATTTATTTTGACTGTAATTCTGATCAAAAGTGCGCGAAACGCGAAGCAATTTAATTACAATTAAAATAAATTAATGCGATTTCTTAAAGACAACCATATTTTGAATGAAAAACCTAACCAAAATCGCAGGAATTAAAAATTTGATCTATAATAGAAAATGTACATATTATATCATTTCATAAACGCATAACAAAATGTACGTTGGGAATTGTATCATAATACAATCATTTCAAATTTTATTTGGTCGTAATTTATTATTGATCATGGCAACATTGCTAGACGCTCTAATATCAAATAAATGAAATTGAATATACGCTACGGACGAATATTTTATGGACGCTCTAATGATGAACGACTGAAATGACGATCTAGTGTTGAAAACTTGAAAGTACGCACCGCATATTAAACTGTCGGACGCTACAAACCTATATACATATATATATATATATATATATATATATATATAAATATGTTAGTAGTTTTAATTTACATTATTCAATACATTCAGAGTGTGGCATGTAGTTGTGTTATTGTTTCAAAGTCTTCAATTATTTCAATTATGAAATACATGCAAATTTTATAAGCTTCATAACACTTTTAGAGGCGGTTTAATAATTTCATATCTAAAAATAATGAAGACAAATTATTATTGAAAGTTTAATTTAAAAATAGTGTAAAATAGTGCAATTCACTTAAAACTGAAATAAGTCTTACAAAAATGATGGTAAAAATATGTAATAGCAAAACAAGTGAAAATTTTGAACTATTTACTATTCAAAAGCTACGTTCGCGCAGTAAAGTAAATTACAATAATTCACTATTTATGTTAATGTTCTACATACGTTTTTACGATAAATTTATTTAATTTTTTTACGTCTCCTAGCATCTTCGAAAGTAATACTATCGACTTTATTAAAGTAGGTATACCGCACCGACTGACGTTAAAATTTTCTTTTATATATTTTCAACATGTGTGGTCAAAGGAAAGTTTAATTATATTACAAATATTATCACAGTAGGAATTTTTTATTCGGCATCAAGGAAGCACTGTTATACAGCCAGTTTTCATGATAGCAATTAAGAGAAAATACCACACTAACTTGTCATCTTATTTACAGCGCAAATAGATTTCTTGTTAAACGCGAGAATCACGTTCCTGATGGCTTGTTTCAACCATAATTACTATGGTTTTACGTTACGGATATTTGCAATTAAATTAAATGATGCTTCTCATCGTTAGCATCATTTTTTCTATATCATTAACAGCCTTTTAATAATATTCATATGCAGTTAAAAGAAAAGAAAAGTAAAAATGTTAATTTACGATCGCAAAAACTAATGGCTTCATAACTAGGCTAAGCATTCTCATAAATATTGATAGCGGCTTATGGTTAAATTGTAATTTGTGAGTAGGCAATTATAAATCAATGAGGCAAAGTTAGTACAGGTTCGGCAACTGTTTAGTTCATAAAAACACTGATGCGGAAATTCATCCAAAGCGTCCGTCTGGCTTCTTGTATGTAATTTCAGCGTCGAATACTACTCAATTTGATTTATTTGATTTATATATTTCGCAATTGAATTAGCATATAATAATAACACTTTTACTTGGATGTGAGACACATCTTACACTGACACATTGAATATGCATGTTATAATTCACGGAATGTGATTTTAATATGCATAATTGGCAATCATTCAAACGACCTACTGTTTAATTAATCACGCCATTTAATGGGCATATAGACAAGATCAATAAATAAATATCGCAATACTTGGTGATTGTATAGGAATAAAATATTAATAGGTCTGCAGTGTGGCGCCACATTAGCTGTTTATTATTTCCTTCGTCATGTCACTGTCACAAGCGTAGATATTCTCAAAACAATAACTTGTTCGGAATGGAATTATCATATTTAATGGATTGAAATGTTATGTTTAAAGGCGTGAAGACCGAGCCCATATAATTTTTCTTCTTCTCACAGTTAAGATAAATATTGTACATGAAAATATTAATATGTTTTATTTATTGATAATCTTTTATTGGATTCCTTGTAGGAATTATTA
>JARJEC010112872.1:0-14459 GCA_030264575.1 Tachinus sp. AB-2021
CTGAGGTGCTAATTTATTTGACGGCACCTCCTTCCTCTCGTGTACGATGCATAGCGACAAATCGTTACAATAACGTCATTAATCACGCACATGCTCACGGGTTAGTCTCTTCAACATTAAGCCTATAAAATATACCTATAATAATGATAACTAATGTTAATGTATTATTTATTTTGAAAATTAATATTATGTTGAAATAGTTACATAAATATAATATAATTATGGTTTCTGAAGTAAAAAGTTTTATATTGAGATGTGAGCAGAAAAAGCGGACAGGCTAACAATGTAACAATTCGAGAGGAGCTTGTAGGGATACAGACAGTGAGCGAATGGAAATGAGTTGGACTGAAGACGAGTGCATTTCCTTCTCATTTTTTTAATTTTATTTATTTTGCACTACTTCTATTTATTTTATATTATGAATCTGTAAAGTCAAAAATCTATCCTTTTTTTAAATATAATATAGTATCAAGTGACATTTGTTCATCCAACAATATGCGTTGCAGTATTATTTTTTTAATGTATTAATTGTTTATTTGCTAACCTGGTAAATTCGCATTTTTCTGATCTTTGTTTCGATTAATTAAGTTTGTTTATAAAAAATAATGAATAATAACAGTAAGTATTTTAATTGTAATTTTATTACTGAAGAAGGACTATGAGAAATATTCAGAATAGATAAAATACAAATCAATTTTATAAAGACGTTGACTATTTTCCGTTTATTATTTCTAATAATTTATAATGTAACTGATTACTAAAAATTTGTTTAATTGTAGCTATAATTTACATGCAATAGAAGTGTGTTCCAAGCAAACTCACCTTTTTCTAATATACAATTACAAATATTTGATTTAGTATTTTGTAATTGGTATTAAAAATACCAAATTTTATAATAAATGATATTAAGTCATTCAAATAATTAATTGCTCATAACATAACATAAAAAGTATTTTTTAGTGCTTCAAATTGAATTTTAGTTTATACAATTTTGATTAATTACTTTATTAGCAGAACCATTGTGAGCATTTAAAGATATAATTTATTTTAATGTAGTCAAAATATGTATTAAGCTAATTCTATCATTTTGATTTGCAATACAATTTACAAATAATTAACTTTTATAAACAATAAATGATTATGTAGAAGCATAATTGAACCTTTGTAAAGTGGAATAATTAGAAAGTTGTTTATTGAAACTAGTTTGATGTTTTATTTGTAATAAATAAAATAAAATATTTTTTGGATTGACTATTTGTTGGGCTTTTGTTTTTTTATACTCTTAGTTTAAGTTTTAATATAATAAATAAAATTAGAACAAATTTTTCTCGTTAAATTCTTGCTTTGCTTTTACACTATAAAAACGTTGTTATATGTGATATAACAACATTTACGCTCAAGCTTCTTATAGTTCTTTTCAAACATTATTTTAGGGTTCATTAATTATTTAACTTCCGCATTAGTAAACGTACCAAAATATATCTTGGCCCGCCTAAAAACAAAATCAACTCTTTTATAAAAAAATATATTTTTATTATCTGTTTAGTATTAAATATTTAATTATATTTGCCACACAGTTGTATATATTTACAATAATGTAAATCTGTTTAAATAATAAAATACATGGTACAGACATTTTAAATAAGTATTCAATATTAACAATAATTTTAATAATTTAACATGAAATTAAAAATTTTCTTCATATATTTCCGTTATTGTGTAGATGCATTTATTAGGATTGTTTTAATTGTTTGTTTAACATTCTCGTAATTTATTATTGGTGCCACTATAAATCGATTATTTTTTATACAAATTTGCCTATCGCGTTTAACTCCGATAAGTGTCGCTTAACAATTGATAATGTCAAAAATATGCCCGACAGTATGTTAGAAAATATATAAATAATAAAATGTTTATTTACAGTTTATTTGATATAAAATAAAATAAAACTAACATACTTTACTTATATGGACTGCAAAAAAAACATAAAATTAGAGTAAAATACAAATGGACTTATCGTGAACTTAAATCCTAATTTATAACAAGTTAATTGTAACATTATTAACAAAGTGTATTTATTCCCTCATAAAAAAAATATCAAATTTAATTTCAAACATTGCTGTAATGTTTGAAATTCAATTTGGTATCTTTTTTTAACGCATCTGTTCCCATCTTGAATAAACATGTTAGAGAGCTCATGTTACTGGTAGTCTCGGTATGTTTATAATATTGTTACCGAAATGATCCCAGAGATGCTTATATAATTGATATTAGAGCTTTTGTCAGAGGCCCCTTCAAACCATCAATATGGCAATGTTCCAATACTAATTTGTTTGAACATGATTGAATTTGAGGTACAATAATCTTATTTTTATGTTTTCTAATTATTAAATAGACTTATTTTGCATCAAAACCAATTCTATACAACCATTAAATTGTATGACATCCCAAACCATCATAAATCTCTCAACAAATTTGTCAAATTTGTTGCAAGAACGTGAACGCAGATTATTTAATCTTATGGTGTTTAATCTACCGGAAAAACAATTAACAACGGCCAAGCAAAGAAATTTGGACGACAGAACTTCTTTAGAAATGATTCTAGGTAAGCCAATTTCTAGTACGCCACTTATTAATATAAAATCTTTTTATGTGGGACAACCCTAGAATAAACCTTGCCCTCTTAAAAATAATTTTGAGTAGTAAGGATGCTGTACGAACCAGAAGCAGGTAAAAACTATTAAACTGCAAAAGGGCATTTGCAAGACACATAGGCAAGCCAAGTTAATAATAAGACTTACTTTTGAAGCTAAAACAAAGTCAAGATGTAGGTGAAACTAACTAACTATGAAATTTTTTACAAGTTGGGTATGCCTCGCATTATATCGAACGAACCATAAGCATATGTCCACAGATTTTATATTTTCATGTTATTATCAAAATTTACGTGGTATAAATACTAAGTTAGATACATTCTTTAACTTGCTACTGGAAATATGACTTTCTTTATTTTTCTGAAACTTAGCTTACTGTGTACGTATTAAATTCCATAACTATTTAATGACAATTATGATGTATTTCGAGCGAACTCAAACTTTATTTCTGCAAACAAATACCCTACATTTGGGTGGTGTATAATTGCCACTCGTACATCTCTCCAATTTTGATTGTTACCGACAAATATATTTTTTGCGGATGTGACTGCAATCAATATACATTGTTATTTGTAAAACTGTTTTAACCTTATTTGTTGTTGCAATTATATTCCTTTAAGTACTTCACTTGAAACAACAGTTACCGTTTTTAAATTGCTTCAACTATTTAACTTAACTTCTAGCAAGATAATTATTATTGCCAATTTTATCAATTTTACTTCTTCATCAGTAAAAGTAATTGTAAAATAAGTATGATTTTTAACAACCTTAATGGATCTTTTTACAATTTAAATTTATCTGATAAATTATTGGATTTTATATTCTCAAATTTGTCATGCACTGTTAATCAAGATTTAGCTAGTAAATAGTAAAAAAAATCCTATCATCTTAGCCTTTCAACAAAGCTTATTCTTGATCCGCCAAACTTTTTTAAGTTTAAGTTCAAACAAGCGAATTATCGTACATTTGCATACAATCTAATCGATGTAAATTAGGAATTTTTAGATACATTTTCTGATGTCAATCTAGCTTGTAGTTTTCTATGATAAATTAAATATTACTATTCAGAAACATGTTCCACTACAATCATTCAATAATTGTCATTATAAATATCCTAGTTGGTTTACTTCAGCGTTCAAAGCAAATATTATAACTAAAGAAAATTTTAAGAAAATGCTATGTGAGTGCATACAACAAACTTATCATTATAAGAACACAATTGAAAATGATATTGAACAAATCTATTTATCTCACATTTCTCAGACTGAATCAAATATAACTACCAATCCAAAAAGTGACCATTTGTTGGTGGGAAAATAAAACACGCTCGCATACTTGTTCAAATGAATTTGCATGAATGTAAATTGGACAACCCCCAGGTAATTGATGTTGGATTTTGTAAACATTTTTAATCAGTATTTTCTCTTAGTTCTAACTCAGCTTCTTCTTTTTCTGTAAATTATAAACCTATTTTAAATGTTCTTTTATATCTAAAGCCAAAGTACTGGCCTTATTAAAGTCACATGCTTACAAAGAAACGGCAGGCGATGGTGGCATTACATCATTTCTCTTGAGGAACTGTTCTAAACTTTTTTCCACACCTATACGCACAATCATTAATCTTAAAAGTGCATCCATTTGTCCAGTACCAAAAAGTAATTCTTCTTCAAACATAGACAACTATAGATCCATTGTGCTACTTAATAATTTTGCCAAGATTTTTCAACGGGTTTTGTAAGATAATATTTATAGACACGTATTTAAATATATCACAGAAAAACAGCATTAACTTGTGTATATTTTTTGTTAAATACATTAAATGACAGTAGTTAAATTGACTTTTTGTAAACAGAAGGCTTTTGATCATCTTGATCACCATATTCTGATGCGCAAATTAGAAAGATTTTTACTGCTTTGTCTGCTATTATCGCATCTTACCAATCGTAAACTTTATGTAGACATTTTTTTTAGAGTAGCTCATTAAAGATCATTTTTAATTTACAAAATGTTACAAACAGCTTTCTTAACCCTACAACCACAACATATTGTCGCCCTCGACCGGCAAAATATTAAATTGTTGTTTGCAAATGCACTGATTTTAGTTTCTTTCTGAATTTATCAGCACCTTTCACATTTATTGTATGAAGTTCTTTATTTGTGATATTTTTGTTTATATGCCAAAAAGAAACGTGCACCGGTCTTAAAGGAGCGGTGTTAATATATATATATGAATAAACGGTAGTTTATTTACATTTTTTTAGTGTGCATGAGAGCAAATAAATTAGATGTGTAATAATGTCAATCCCTGCTAGTAAGTATTTATATAAAGAAATATCAATTTACTTTTTTTGTTTTTAAAGAATTCATTATTTTTGAGGTTTAAAACACAAATTATTTTATTTTGTTATTAAACAAAAAGTTCTACTAATAACCACAAGTATGTTTTGTGATTATTAAAATTATTAAACATTTATCTATAACAAAGATATGAATTTAAGTACTGGTATCTTATAGGGCGCCACTTTGTATTTATTGAACAGAAATTCCACGTTGTACATCTAGGGTTAAGATCTGAAATTTAACAAAGCAATCGTCTCTTTGTGTTGTTTTCTTTATTGCCTTATCTATATTTTCTTTTAAAAGTACCAGTGATTCTGAATCATTCTGCAACCCTCTGTACCATAAATGTTTTGGTATTTAAAATTCCAAGAACTTTTCATGGTGCATATACTTCACAGAAAAAATCATTTGTTTATTTGATGAGCACTTATTTTTGGAAGTGTATTTAGATATTAACTGAATTAGAGCTAATAACAGAAATTGACAGATAAAAAAAGACATGTTTTATTTCAAAACAAAAAATTATAGAAAATCGTTTAACTAACAAAAAAATAGCTCGAAACGACTTTATTAAATTTCTTTTATCATTTCTAAATTTCTGTATAGCCTCTTAAACGTTAAAATTGAAAGACAGTTCATTATACGATTTAAATTATGTATTTTTACATTTATAGTATGTTTTTCTTATTTAAATAGCAAAATTTATTAATATTTATGTTTTAAATTAAAATATTTTACATTTACTTATACTATTTAAAACAAATTGGATTCATACTTTATTGGTTCTACTCGTATATAAAAATTTAATTAACATGACATAATAAATATTTTTGTTAGTATCATTATCTTCCACTCTATAGATTTCCATTTTAATTAGAATTGTTTGTAATAATATCCGTTCATATCCATCACGTTTCATCATATTTATTGGTGAAATAATTCGAACTCCCAAATCCAATTATCTTAATTAATAATTTCATCTTGAAAGGGTTTATTTAATAAAGATAATTGATCAGTGGTAATTAATGTTAGGTAAAATGCGCAATGAAGTGTGGAACGAAGAATTAATTATTAATTGAAGCATTGGAATTTTAACGTGTTTAATTAATTTATATAAAAATCAGAGTTTTATATTGTTTCAAAATTGCTTTTATACAATTTTATTTATTTTAAAGTTTAATAATTATTTAATAATAAAAATATTTTAATTATGCCCTCGTACAACGTATTATTTTATTTTAAAATCATTATTTATAATTGATTTGATTTAAATTTAATTAAAATTACATGATAGTTTGATTTAGAATTTAAATAAATATCTAGTAATTAAAAGAACTGGGACATGTTCCTCAATGAAGCAGGTAAAAATTAAATTGGAGGTTAAGATTTTCAAGTTAAATGTCATTAATTTGATAGATTGCGTATATTCATAATCTGCAATAACATCTTTGATTGATTATTTGAACAGTATTGCTTGTTGATTTGTTTGTTGCTGGGTAATTGTATGATCCTCGGGCAATAAATGCCAAATTGTTCCATCATTTTTGTGCCAAATAACATTATAATGGTAAAATAAGATATATATATATATAAACTTATAAAATATAAACAGCTTTTATAATAGAAAATAAACAACTTAAAACATCTAGGGCGTTGATACCGGTATCCTCAGTGCATATAATCTATTTGCACAACGTATATGGGTCGAATCGGCACATATTAATGTTTACATTTGCGCGTATTGCTTTTCAGTAATTGTAAAGTATGTGTTCGTCTATAAACCTGGGAGATCTTCATATAGTGGCTGGAAAGTAATCGATCCCGATTCTGACCTTTCCAAAGTAATTTATCATCAGCTAATAGAGTGTAATAGATCCATAGGTTTAGAAGAAGTTTTGGAACATGCTATTGTACCGGGGCTATAACTTTTATGAGATACGTCCCACGAGCATAAGTTATACTGTTCAACAGTTCGATAACTATACAAGTTTTATAAATAAAATCGTAAAATATATTATGCATATATATCAAATGAATGAAACCAATTAAACATTTAGTTTATTCTGCTCACTATTCATTTATTATTAATATAAAAAATATTTATTAGCACCAATGTATAAATAAATAAATAGTTTCAACATATTTTTTAGTGGCTCTTATTATAGAAGTTAACATTTATTTTTAATGTATTATATGAGTAGTACAAAACAAGTGATCAGTCATTATAATAAGATTATTATTTAGTTATTTTGACCCAAGTTTAATATTTAACAAATTTTAATTGGTTTATTAACAATTAATTGAAAATATTAAACATAAGGTAAACAAGCTAATGCCTTGTTTAACCATTAAACGATAACATAAGTTTGATGCTAACCCCACAAATAAAATTTCAAATTATATTTACTTAGTACATTTCCATTTGTTAATTTAGTATTAAATATATGGATCAAAATGTTGTTGAACCGTAATTAAAATAAAAGTCTAAATATCCATACAGGAGAAATTTTATTTTAAAGACTGCAATTGGTTTAAGAAACTAAATTTTTAGTATATCTTTGCTGTTTTATTTGCTTTTTTTACTTTGCAAGGTTATTTTAGTTGAAGCAAAAAACATATTTTTGTTTTAAGTCATTTTTAAGTTTAATTAAAAATACATTTGTTTGCAAAAAAAGAAATTTAAGAAAAAACACGAAATATTATAAATTAGTCAGAATGTGAAAATACAGTAAATTTTCTACAGTATTTATTTTTATATAAGTATAAATCAATAAAAAGTATATTTGTCAATCAGCCCATTTTAAATATGAATAATTTTTACCATATTATATGGAAAGATGTTACCATTTAACAACAAAAAGTGAAATTATGTGCTGAAAATGATCATGATTGCTTAGGATGGAAATTTTGTGTTAGAATTTCCCTGAACACATAATCTCTTGAGTTGGTGATATGACAGCTTGTGATTATTTTTTATGGGAACACCTAAAGGCGAAAGTCTACGTTGATAAACCTTGAAACCCGCAAAAGTTAAAAAATCCGTCACAGAAGAAACGGGTGACATCGACCTGTGTGAGAGGGTCATGTGGAAATTTGAGGAACGACTACAGCAGTGTATAAAACGGACCTCATCTATCAGATATAATTTTTAGAACATAATTTCACTTTTTCATTATTTAATGGATACATGTATGCTTTCGTTTTTGCAATTAAAATTTTATTTTATTTTAAAATTGCATAAAATTTTATATATCCAGATTTTGATATTAAATTTATTTTAATCAATATTTATCTTGTTTATTTAATCCACATAAAATATTAAGATATTTTAAAAGCTTAAAACTTTGACGACTTGTAATTTACTTTTTTTATTTTATTTATTACCAATATTTTTTTATATCGTTGCTCTTAATTAAAACTTATTAAAACAAACCATTGACAAACATTGATCTTATCTGTATACTCCAGATGAAAAATATGAGTTTTAAGATTTTTTAATATTAAAAAAAAAAGTTTAGATTTTCTAAAATAAAAAAAAAATTTTTTAGATTTTCTAAAATTTAAAAAAAAGTTTCTCTAAAAGTATACAAAAACTTGTTTAATTAATTGCGTTTCAATAACTATTTTTCACAGTTTATTTAAAATCTCTGTCTATGAATATACAAATAAAATAAATAAATCAAATAAATAGATGATGTGTCCTATTTTATAACACATTAAATAATATCAGATCAATTCAAGCCTAAAGTGAATACAGAACTATTTAATTGGTTGGCATTTAAACTTATAAAAGTAAATACTGTTAAATTGTTGTTATTTATAAAAACAATTCACTGTTATCTGTCCATAAATTATATATATATATATATATATATATATATATATATATATATATATTTTACATTTTCAAACATACATAATAAAATTGTACATTTAAAAACATTAAAAATTAAAAAAGAATAGTTTACACAAACTTAAATCGTTAGTAGTCTACTATACTGTATTATGATATAATATTAATATATGATCTTATTAGTAAGATTATTCTTACATTAAACAACTACAAAGAATGTTCAAAGCATTCTCAAATTTAATTTACAGACAGATACAATATAATGATGTAGTGTTCATAGGGTTCTTTACATGTACGTCAAGTGTGAATTGTTTGTGAAATTGACCGTTCTAAAAGGTTCAGTTATTTCCAGATTTACAGAATAGTCAAAGGATCAAAGCGATTTGCATACAGGTACTTTGGGGGACTAATTGAACTCTCGATTTATGAATTGAAATCACTTTGTGCAATATACGATTACCAAAGCTAATATCAAAGAGTAAATATTACATCACAAAACAGAACATTAATGATGGTTAATGTTTCGAGAACTAATTACTATTGCATTGCAATGCGACTTGATTATAAGGGAAATTCTATCGCTTGTAATATCAATTTAATTGTAAAACTAATATTGTTATTTTTTATTATATATTTTATATATTAATCGTTGTTAATTTATCCTATAAAGTAAAATCAATTTAATGTATTTATTCAATGTTATTAAATTAAGTAAACAATTAAATAAATTATTAGAGTTTACCAATTTAACATTTTTTATAGGTTGTAATTTTAAAACAGTTAAGCCACGCAAGCCACGCCATATTTTTATCAAAAAAGGCAAATCCTACCAAAAGTAAATATTTTATACAATAATGAATTACTAATCTCAGACAAAATTGGATTTTTTGCTCCGTTGCGCTAAATAAACATTAAATTAACCAGAGTTGTAATATTATTTCAGAAAGAATTCTCAAAGTTTTGTTGTTCGGCAGCTATATAGGGAACGACGTTGAAGCTTTGAAAACGGTGGAAAGAAACAGGAACTATACGAATGGCTACTATTTTCTGCAATTGCAAGCATTTGAAAACCGAACACTTAT
This sequence comes from Tachinus sp. AB-2021, assembly GCA_030264575.1. Lineage (NCBI taxonomy): Eukaryota > Metazoa > Arthropoda > Insecta > Coleoptera > Staphylinidae > Tachinus > Tachinus sp. AB-2021. Next base: position 9,930 of record JARJEC010112872.1, read on the forward strand.
TGCACATGATCTTCAAGAAGATAGCGCAAGAGCAAGAAATACAAAAAATAATTACCAAACTGTATAGACTACGAAAAGTTAATTTGAGATTAAGATTTAGATTGAGCTCAACAAAAATGCAATTCTGTAAAAAAGGGTATAGTGACTAATTAAGTTTTATTCTAACAGGTAGTTATGGACGTGCCGGAATTTGGAAAAAGCCTAGAAAACGTTTTATACCAAATAAGATATAAGAAAATGTCTCTTTTGGTAGTGAATTTGTTTTATTGTAAAAATTGTAAAAAGTATCAATTAGCACTCGCAAGGACCTTGTTATTATGTCCAAATTAACTGCTTTCAGATAAACTGAAAAGATTCTATAATCTCAAATGTTCTCCCAGGCAAATTATTTATTATCTAATTCGTTATTTATCAACGTTTTACTTTAATGCAGAATAATGTCGAACGCTTAAATCATTTAAGTCATTTGAACAAATAACGCTTAAATTGTCACTGAATATCTCAACTATTGTTAAAATCTGGTATCAGTTATAACTACGCATTTGACTACGTGAAAATATTCCAATTACAACTGAGAAGCTGGCATAGACAGTAATTCAGAAATATGAAATTTTTCCTCAATAAACTAATACGTAACATGCTTCAAAGCTTTGCCTCAATTGTACAGATTAAAGGAGTTAATATAAAACACACAATAGCCCAAAATTAAGCAACTAAAGTTATACACTGTATTTTTTGACATTGTTGTGCATGAGATCGAGTTTTTGCTAAATTCTTTAATACTGTTTAAATACATAATGGTTTAATATATTTTAACAACTTTTATTTTATCTATTCTATCAACATATAACTGAATTATTGCACATAAATAAATGACTACTTTTATGATTTGAGTAATACATATACTCTGTTAAAGGAATGAGTTGGAAGCCGTTTATTATAATACTTTTTGCATTTTATATGTTTGTTTGTGTTTAAGTTGATTTCAAATATTCTGTAACACACTAGAAAGCTACTCAATTTAACTCGTTTTACTAAACCTCTCATATACTGAATCTTCTAAAATATGTATAGTCTAGGTAAAACACTTTTTTAAATGGTTGAAATTCTGATTATTACATTATTTTATTATTATTATTGTTATATAGTTTCTTTACTTGCAGGAATCAACATATTTAGTACATTTTCCAGTTTCTTACTCAACGTTTGTTTGTCAGAGAATTATTCTATACTCCACTATGTAAAAATTTCAAAGGTTAGTTAAATTTAAAGACCGTAATAAGCCACCATCAAGAAAATGAAACATGCGAATACCACAGCTGTAGCGGCTAGTGTAGTCGAAGAAAATTTGTTGACTTCATGACTACAGATCAAGTTTAAAGACCATTAAACAGCGCTTTTGAGATATTAAGCTAGAAAAAATCAAAACCCAAGCAATCAGTGTCAGTCAGTGTCAAGTGATCATTTCTAATTGTATTTTACATGTAAGATCTGTCATTTAAAATTAAATTAATTTAAAAAGCATCACATTTAATTCAGATTAATCAATTACAATTGAAAAAACAACAAATATAATTCAGAATATATCAAATATATTTATAATCCACTATTTATGTTTTATATTGGACAACACATAGAAAATAGTTTTATTTTAATGATTGTAAATTGTATTATAAATATTGTTAATTAGAAGTATGTAAAATATTGGCTTTCAAATATTTTTAGTAAAAATATAGTAAAATTTAACGTGTACAGCACTCGGAATATGTTATAACTCAAAAAAGTGTAATCTGAATTACAATTTTCATTTCCTGATTTACAAGTGACTATTGTCTATTACATTTTACATTTTCAAAATTACGATTGACTAATCTAAATTTCAATTAATTAATTTAAATCGTTTCTGAATTATAAAATATTGAAAACTATAGGCCAGTTTCTCAAATAAACGGATTGCAACAGTGTTGAATATTGTATGTTTGATAGTCTTAGTAATTTTTTTTTTTAAAGTTCAATTCTTTTGAATAAGCAACACGCTTTTTGCAAAAAAACGTTTGACAATAATAGGCATTTATAAATTTTATAAAGAATTAATTTCTCTCGAAAAAGGTGAATTTCCTGTAGCTATTAGAAAAGCTATTGGAGACACTTCATAGTTATGGAATAAGAGGAGTTTTAAATACATGGTTTAGAAGCTATTCAACTAACTGAAAGCAGAAAGTAAAAATAAGAACGGTTAAAAATTCTGTGATTGATAATACCTATATCAGAAACTGTCGAGTTAGATTTAAGTGTGAATATGTAAAAAATAAAATTTACAATCATGTAGATTATACGACCGCATTGATTAGTGCTGATAATAATATACATTTAGACAACAAATGCAAAGAAGTAATAAATTCTTTTATTGAATGTTCAATAGTAATAAATTATTTGTAAATATATCCAAAACGAGTTTTACCAGATTTAGCACACAGCAATGTCAAAATAATTTAGAAATTGGCTTAAACATAAACAATACCAAGATAAATGGTTTCACCATATGTAAAGTTACTGGGTCTTAAATTTGATCAAAGTTTAGAATGGGAAATGTATTGTAGTGACATTAACAAATCCTTAAATGTAACTTGTTACCAAATAAGGAGCTTGACAGAAACTTTAAATTTGTCCCAACTTAGATCATTCTACTTTCTTTAGCACACTCGAGACTATTATATGGGGATACTGGGGATCACCAACTCATGCAAACGTGGTATTTATAGCGCAAGAAAGAATTATTCGTTGTATGTTAAAAGTTTCATACTTAGAATTGGCACATCCACTTTTTAAAAAACTAAAAATATTACCTATTCCATGTCTACATATGTATGAATTATGCGTATATGTATTCCAAAATAAATTTAAATTTCAGCTTACAACTAGTGTACATTCTCATGCAACTAGACAAATAGGATATATCTATATTTCAAGAACTAGACTAGGTCAAAAAAATTAATCTGTTGAAGTTCTAACACCAAAATTGTTTAATAATTTACCTACAACTTTAAAAAATATATCTTGTCATAATTTATTTAAGAAAAAGGTAAATAAACATTTAATGGTAACTCCGTATTACTCGATAAACGAATTTTTAAATACATGTCAGTGACATTGTGTGTACTGTACATGTGTTTTTAAACAAAATGTGACGTTTCCTATGTATATTTTATGGATAAATAAATAGTTATTATTATTTTATTAAACTTGGAAATGGTTTAGTTTTAGAAAAAAACAATCAAAAATTTGTTTTTTTCTTTAATAAATAGGCACTATCAAACCGCTATTACTTTAATTTAAATTAAAGTTCTTTAAAATCACTTTTAAAGAAAATTGCTATGGTTGTATCTGACATACTTTGATTATCAACACGAAGAAACACAGCAATAAATACAACAATTGAAAAATATTTAAGGCGTTCAATTAATCTCCGATAGCATCATTTATAACAGATATGTTCTATAAACAATATCGATAAAAGACATAAAAAAGAACATAATGTTTAACAAGCAGAACAAAATAATTTTATTACATTCGTTATTGTGTTGATAGAATAAACTGAGTAAGGTAGATAAGGCCATCACAACCTCCAGTATTTTTAGGTTATATTGATTAACAAAATCTGGTTCATTAAATTAACTGAACGTGCTTAAATTGGGTATTCAATATACATACATTAAATTAAAGCAATCAACAATTCCTATGTAAGGGAAATAATGATCATAGAAATTCGAAACCACGTTGAACTTTAAACCCAAACAAGGTTTTAACAATAACTGAATTATAAATAAATTAATTAAAATTTATTACTACATTATTAGAAATTTTAAATATTTGTTGCGGAATTTATTTGTTTTTACAACATGTGTAGTATGTTAAATTTCTTAATATATCTACAGAATAATAATCTATATACATTAGAGATTCTCAATGATAACTATATTTCCATAATTATTATAATTAATGCAAATAATCTGTTTAATGCCCACGGAATAAAATAGTAAATTAAAATAACATTGTAAGGCGCAAATAATTACTTTTCTTAAATAATCTATAATTTTTATTCTTGCATATTTAACAATATTTATTTAAATTATCATTTTTAATACTTATTTAATATGTGAAGTTTACTAACAAGTATCACAACTTTTGGGACTGAGTAAGAAATTAAGTTGATATAAATAGATATACATTAAAACTAAAGAGAATCACTCACACGCCATCCAATAAACTAGCTCCACTCACAACCTAAATCCTCGCCTTTGATTCTACACCGAAGTGCTCTGACAATATTGACACAGCAGTTAATTGATCGAAGACAATCACCTCCTCCCGTTCATCAGCCCTCCTTGTTACCTCGTCCCTTCCACACCATCCCTCAACAACAGTCGCCACTAATCCGATCCGCTGAATACATATCATCGGATGATATTTACGATGTTTACTCTGAAAACAAACCCATTTCACCGAGCTTGCCTACATCATCATTCAATC
>JARJEC010112889.1:0-20249 GCA_030264575.1 Tachinus sp. AB-2021
GTTGTTTTTATTCGACTTAAAAAGTCGTGAAATGTAAAATAAATTGATAAAAATTTTTCAGAAAAAAAAGATGTTTTTATTTGTCTTAAAAAGTCGTGAAACGTAAAATAAATTGATAAAATTTTTTCAGAAAAAAAAGGTGTTTTTATTCGACGTAAAAAGTCGTGAAACGTAAAATAAATTGATAAAAATTTTTCAGAAAAAAAAGTTGTTTTTATTCGACGTAAAAAGTCGTGAAATGTAAAATAAATTGATAAAAAATTTTCAGAAAAAAAAGTTGTTTTTATTTGTCTTAAAAAGTCGTGAAACGTAAAATAAATTGATAAAAAGATTTCAGAAAAATAGTTGTTTTTATTCGTCTTAAAAAGTCGTGAAACGTAAAATAAATTGATAAAAAGATTTCAGAAAAAAAGTTGTTTTTATTCGTCTTAAAAAGTCATGAAACGTAAAATAAATTGATAAAAATTTTTCAGAAAAAAAAGTTGTTTTTATTCGACTTAAAAAGTCGTGAAACGTCAAATTGATAAAAAGATTTCAGAAAAAAAGTTGTTTTTATCCGACTTAAAAAGTCATGAAACGTAAAATAAATTAATAAAATTAAAAAAAGTTGTCCTTATTCAACTTAGAGTGTTCTGAATCGCAAAAAAAATTAATAAAATTAACAAAAAAAAGTTGTCTTTAGTCGGCTTAAAATGTTTTGAAACGCAAAAGAAAATAATTAAATTTTGACAAAAAAAAGTTGTCATTATTCCACTTAAAATGATCTGAACAATACAACAATATCGTATGATGGTTATAAAAAATGGTTTAATTCTCAAGTATGGTTATGAAACATTAATTATTTACATTTAGCAATAATAATTTGTGTTATATTAAACTTTTTTAAGGAAATGGTTTTTATAATAAAATTATTTAAGAAATTGTCATTATTATCAATTAAGCCATTTGCTTGGATTAACTAGATGACGCAAGACAAGACAAGACAAAATGCACGCAGCAGTAGTCAGTCAGTACGCTCCCGCAAATACCGCATTTTCTCTTCAGTTAACACTAAACGGCCGTAGGGATCGGATCGGATCGGATCGGACTTACAACATTCGCCCGCATCTTTCTTCTTAATATGTGTGGTGCTTGCCTATTGACCTAATCTGTGGAAAGGGCAGAGCGCGCGTAAACAGTTTAATTCGCTGCCTCAATTGATGTAATTCTTCTTTGTGCGACAATTTTTTTAATAAACAATTTAATGTGGCTTGCGAATTAGAGACGAAGATGCTGCTGCTGACGGCGCCGACTCTTTTCATTTTATTATTTGCAGGTGAGATTTGTTATATTTTCGATGGTTGCGCAAACAAATTGAACCGAATTGAAATTGATTGAGATTGATTGAAATGCTTCAATAAAAATTAAATAATGTTACCAATGTTACTTTTCATTTTTATAATAACACTTGCATTTTTATTACAAATTAAAAATTTTATGAGAGCTTCAAACCTTTCAAATATTCACTTGGTAGTTTGGTAGTTGGTAACAAATGTGTCGTTATTTTATTAGATTTTTTATATTATAATTAATTTATAAATTTATTTTTGTTATTTGGCAATGTAATGCTTAAAAAACTAATTTTAATATAAGATTAAAAATAAAACTACAATGTTTGTATATCACGAATTATTTAGTCAAGCCGTGAGTGCAGTTTTGGCTGAACCTGTCTTCATCAGACGTTATAGAACACTTTTGTAACTTCTAAAACATAGTAGTTTTATTTTTAATACGAATTATCAATTTTCCTGAATATAATATTCAAATTTTTTCAAAATCGATCTGATCTAAATGGATTTGCTATGAATTCACTTCTTCCCCCTTTCACGTGATGCATTAAGTGGCCGCCTTTCCCACTTCGATTATCGTTAATGCGCGTAATTAATTTTTCGGCCTTCCCCCGACCGACGACGTTGGATTTATATTATGTCTCGCTGGTGGTGGGTTGGGGTGTGAACCATTATTTATACGATGATGCATGATCAACGTTGTGGGGGCGGTTTTTACACCGGCGGCGGCGGCGACTTCTAAGTTCTGGGTGCGTCCCTGTCTTAAAAGGAATTATCTTTCATTTGGCTAATGCATTCCGGCGGCTCAATTACTCCGCGTTAATGTCCGAAACCACCGTATACGCCCCTTATTATCGGCTCATTTTCTTAATGCACGTAAAATGTATTCGAAAAATCCAAAAATAATGCGCACAAATAAAATATAACCTACAATTTTGACAGAAATCGCCGCGTAGCAATTGTTTTCATTTGTTTTATTCACTAAAAATATGTATCATATTGGTCATTTCTTTGAGAAAATTTACAAGAATGTTCCTACATTTTTAAAATTTTTCAATTTAATATGTCTTACATCTTGAACTGTTCGTTTGCAAAAATAAAACCCACGTACATACTTACTAGTGACAGAGTTGTCTTATGTTGACTTATTTGGTCACTTAAACTACTGACAGATCACATGACTAGTGTCAATCACTGACACTAATCACGTGGAACATTTCAAAAGCGTCATCGTCATATTGGTTTTTGATTTAGACCTATTCATTTCTCCAATTGAAAATGTTTCTTGTTTTAGTTATGCCACGGTTGATATTGGGAGTTAGGATAACAAAAATCTACGTTCCTCTCGGAGCATCGCACGAGGCTCCGCTGGAATGCAAATACGACATGGAATCGGATCAACTGTACGATGTCAAGTGGTACAAAGATGGCCAACAGTTTTTTCGGTAAAAAAACAGTTGAGTGAGTGCCCATGTACTCGCAGCGAATGATGAACAGACGCACCCATTAACCCACTTACCCACCCACAATTGAAATTCGAGAAAATCAATTGTTTGCAGCAAACTATATTTGTAAAAAACATAAAATATTTGCATTTTTAGGTGTTTGCCTTCTGGAGAAACGATGGAATACGTGGTGGATGGCATTAAAATAATACACACCAACAACGTCCATATGGGTTCCTGCTCATTAACATTGATGATGCTCAGCAAGAAGTCTGCCGGTGAATACAAGTGCGAAGTGTGCGCGGAAGGACCCGCTTTTAAAACTGCCGTAAACAGCGGAAAAATGCGTATTATTGAATCGGCCAAATGGATACAAACCACGACACCCACAAATAAAGGTAACTAATAAAACATGTATCATCACCACCCAACTAACTTTCTTCTCAAACTTTCAGTTGTTACACAAGAATCGCAGACCAATTCCACTGCAGAAAATCGACTCAAAGCATCGGTGATTTTATTGTACATTATTATTGTATTAAGTGTTAAATATATTATTTATTGATTTCATTTGCTACTGAATTAAAACATTTTTGTTTTAATTAAAACAAAACAAAATTAGTGGGTTTGGACCCCACAGCAGAAGTAAATCATTTATTACAATTTTCATACCGGCCACTTTGGAGCCATTTAAAAGATTTAACTACCATGCAATTAGAGATGCACGACACAAAACATTTGAATAATTTAATAACAATTAACAAAACAATTTTTTCGACCTTTCCCGGCAAAAATGCTTTGTACATTAAAACTTTTGTTGTCTTAAAGACACATACCAGCCCCAAGCATCGGCTAAAGCGCCCAGAGTCCCGAGTGTTCGAAGTGTTATTGTCTCAACGAGTTTTGCTTCAGTTATGCAGAAAATAAGATTTTTCTGTTAGTAGCCGCCATTTCCTGCAAAACTTGGTTAGAATTGACTGCGAAGAAGCAAACCAAAACCAACCGTATTTTAAATACGGCAAAAACAGTATAATTGATAACTGTGTATATTGGGTTGCATCAATATACACAAAAGATGTATCAATTATACAAAACACACAATATTTATTGTATATTGGGTTGCATAGGCAGTCACCGACATTGAACTCTATACTGTAGTAGAGCATACACAATTGCCATTTGTATGGTTTTAACAGTAATTTCGCATTGAAAATACGATTTACGGTCCCAACATGCGATTTGTATACTCATTTCCGTGATTAAAACCTGCAATTTTACCACAAAATTTTAAAATATAAATAATATCAATCAATAATGTTAAATAAATACTATAAAATATTCATCATACCACACATTTATTTTTTTTTTCAAACAAGTTAAATCTATAAGAAGCAACCATTTTGTTTTCTACAATAATATATTAATAATTTATATTTCTTAAGTCATGATAATAATAATATACGAAGCATACGTTTGTATATTCTTAATTTAAAATATATTAAATCTATATTTTATTTTTATATATTATAATATATAATAGATATTATTTAACTTTCAATAAACTTTTCACAATTATTGATCAACTGTGATGCAGGGAGGGTGGGTGGGAGAGAGGGAGGGGTAAGGGGAGAGAAACTCTAAATATAAAATGGCAAATTGCCGTCCGTTCAAGATCTAATGAAATTGTAATTAATAATTTGGTCAATTAAGGTATCTTTTCCTTTTTTCCATGCGAAGGAAGAATGAATTTAATTTAGTCGACGTCACTTGGTGATAAAAATTTTAAAAATAATTATAATAATTGTAATTAAGCAGATAAGCTAATAAAATTAATTAAAACGATTATTGGGGTTGCCGCTCCTCCGACATAAATTGGTCCATAACGTTTTGCATCGAATCACGTAGTTCCTGTTCGGTACGTCCCGATGTCGGAGAGGAAAGCATTTGAGAGACCGTCCTCACCGTTCTCGTCACTCTATAAAAAAAAAGTAGACAATCAAATCAAAGATAAACAAATTAAACAGGAAAACGATTAAAAGTAAACCACATCACTCCGACTCACCGAGCGCCGGTAATCGGGTCTATTTCCTCTGTTACAGTTTCCATGAATTGGGGTTCGTGATGACAGAAGTCCTCTAAAAATTCAATCAGATAAAAATAGCATTGACATGTAGTTATCATTTATTAATTAGTTGTGGTGTGTGTGTGAGTGATTGTGTATTTTAGTTTTTGATGTTTTTTAATGGTTTCGTAAGACACAAATACAAAATGAAGCAAAAAGCCAATTTTTATATTTCAATAATATAGAGTAGAAAGCCAAGTAAACCAATTTTGTTATTCGTTTTAATTATTTTTTAATAGATTAATTTGGTATTTTTTAGTATAAATCGATGATTTATTTCTAGTTAAACAAATGAGCAATAAACAATATCATCCATCCGTCCATGCGTCAATTAATATAATTTTGCCCGGGTTAGAAATTTTGGTCCGCAATTGTTTGTTTGGTGGTGGTGCTGCTGCTGCTGAAGTGTTTTGCGTGTATGAAATGTCGATTTGATGAAATCGAGATGCGCAATAATTTTGCTAATTATTTTTTTCTCTGAATTATATTTGCATACCATTTCTGATTGTTAGCTATTGTGCTAGTTGTGCCATCACGATCATGCTTATTGCCAACACGATAACAGATGCTATTCGGATAAGTACATGCCATCTATCTAGTTGGGATGCTAACAATAACACTTCAGTATTAATTAATTAGATTAATAAAATATAAAATGCATTTAATTCAAATACACAATTGACAATTTTTAATTAACATTCCACTAACAAACGGTGACCGTAAATGATTATTTAAATAATAAATTCGTGTTTTAGTCCTACCGAGGCAAATCGAAAATTATGACTTTTCATAGATTCCTAATCTATTGCCAAATGTCATTTTAATTATGAATCAGTGCGAATGAATCTAAAGACCTCGTTACACAGATCAAATATGTTTGTACCAGATTTATTGGAGCATGACATATGTATGCAAGAAAAAGAACTCCGACCGTTAATTAGTTAGTTGCAACCGTTAATTAAAAATTGTGTTAATATTAAAAAATCGTAGTGCTACTGAGAAAGAAAGAAACAATATTAAGTGCAAGGTGGGTGGTATTTTTAAGCGTGTGAAAACATTCAAAGCTAGTAATAACGGAGTGTCAATAATGATTGTGAATTGATTAATAGGCAACCAAAAAAATTCACTTGTGCATCATAATTGTATGTCAAAACATCACAATTTGACATACTTGGAAAAACAAAAGAAATATCATTGACACTCCAATATACTATAATATACAATATCAATTTAGTAAATAATGCATGCATAATATAAACTAACTATGTATACATACAACAGTAAACTAACTAAAGATATTTCAATTTATATTACAAACAACATGAAACAATTGCATAGCTGGTAAGTAAGTATTATGCAATTGTTCCACTCTGTTAGTGTTTTGTTTTGTATTCAACTACTCGATAACGTCATTTGTTTACATAGCAAAAAGCGAGAGAATGGATTCTGATTACTGTCTAATTACCTGATTCACTATCACTAAGTTCCGCTCCGGCTTCGTGCAAGGCAATGTCGGAGCCACTAGAACTGCCTACTGTTCTCAAACTAGTTTTCTTTAAGATTCCTCTAAGAGGAGGACTACGTCTACTATCTGTATCAGAATCTGAGTCTAGTGTGCTACTTTTAGAAGCCTTTGAACCGGGCGAAGTCAGCGCCTCTTGGGGTGACACGATCCGCGTACTCTCGGTAACCAGAACGGGAATCTTGCTGCGAGCAGAAACTTCGTACCGTTCAACGTTCTCCATGAGCACACCGTCGGGTTCACCGCTAATCCTTGTCACTGTTGTTTTGACAATCGGAGCTTGCTCGTCACTGTCATCCCAATTCAAACTCAATTTCGTAAACTCTTTCAATGGATTATTCGAATGCTTTTTTATCGTTTTGATTTTTCCCTTTGCAGAAATGGGAATTTTGCTCAACATTTCACTTTCGGCCTCCTCGAGAAACAAATCTATATCTTTCTCGTCGTCAGTTTTGTTTGTGCGTGCTTTGGCTACGGGTATGTTGCTGCTTTTGGTCGGTTCGAACGACACACTTTTGCCAATTTTAATTTCCTCCGGTACGGCCGCAGAGAATACGGGGCTGGAAGCTTCGTTTTCCAAGAATTTAAACGCCTCCTCGCTTTTGATTTGCGCAGAGAGTACGGGATCGCCACAGTGCCCATTTTGTATCTCGTTAACAACGTCCTCCGCTTTGCGTATCAATTCTGTGACTTCGTCGACAACGCTGTCGCGGATCTCGTCGTCGTCCAATTTCCCCTTCCTGCGTATGCTGTCCAAATCGATTTCCAATGAGACGTGATCGTCCTTACGGCTAGGTATTATTTCGTCGTCTTTCGGCAGGAAGTCGTTACGTTCCTGATGGAGGAAAGTGAGTGTATCTTTGACGTTCCTTTTGAGCACCTCAATCGGATCGGAAACAGTCAAGTGAAGTTGCTCCTCGTTTATGAAGCCTTTAGCGTGGAGGAAACCAAACAGTAATAAAACAAGACATATTCTACAGAGAGAAAACAATAAAAATAACAACAACATCACAACCTCCACCAAAAATAAATAAATAAAATATAAGTGTGAGAGAATTGTGCACCCAAAAAAGAAATAAAGCCGTATGAGATTGATTTTATCCTTTTCTATATCTGTTTCTGTATGTTAAAATGTACAAGAGATGTATGTATGTAAGTATGTATGTAGTACGCAATATGCAAGCATAATGTAGTAAGTACGTGGGAGGATTAGTGTTGTGATCGGTTGTGTATTCTCATTATTTTTTTGAATCGTATTATGAACCCGTTGTTGTTTCGTCTAATCTAAATAACTTTCACATTATTCACACAGCAACAAACCACAAAATCATAAAATTAAAACAAATCCAAACCACCTTATAACATATTATGTATTAATACAAATAAACTTATAACAGTTTGCTCGTTGAATGTAAACGCAACGATATCGAAAACATATAAGTACATACATCGTTTGAGACAAAACATAATATTTACCATTCTTATTGTTTGCTGAATTTAATATATTCAATATTTTTTGTAAGCACAACATTTTAGATTTTATTTGGATGCGGTGAGATCTGCAGAAATTCAACGCTTTTAATATAATTTTTTATTTACACATAACATGACCTTGTAGTTAAGGTTATGTTTTCAAATGTTCACAAAAAGTTTTAGTTTGAAATTAATCAGAGTTTTGTTGCAACATAATAGTATATTCTGTAACAATATTAGAATGAAAATTCGATAAGAGTGGAACCACGAGTAGATCAAATTTTCATTCTAACCGAGTAACAGACTGTATTTTCTGTACGACCATTAATGAATCTCATATTTTTTAATTTAAATAAAAACTTTTACATCTGACATGGCAATCTATGAATTTCGTTGAGTTAATTATGGACTATTCATTAATTCTATCACTTGTTACAGAATAAAAGTATATGTAAAACAAATCAATTTTAGTAGTTGTAAATGGTAAGAAACTAAAAAATGTACTTATATGTTCTCAAAATATTTTGGACGCCATTTATCCATACTCAATTTTCATTCTCTCGACGTACCTCGGTCGACGTCGGCCAGCGGATCCATTTTTTTTTCCAAGTTGAAATCGGCCGGACTCGGAGGCGGCGTGTTTGCGTTCGGATCCACCGTACACACTGAAGAATCCATTTCGTTGAGCTGCCGAGTGATCTGCTCGATGGCTTCCGCCTTCCACGCAGCATCATCGTCGACGAAATCGACCTTCTTCGGAGAGGCAGCCGACGACGTCTCCTCAAACGAACTGACCGCTTTCGGCGTCACCGAGCCGTCCTCGGATTTGGGAGACATCGACCGATCGTTGACGGGCGTAGAACTGCTCAACTTTTTCAAGGATTCGCTCGTTTCGATTGTATCGGTCAAATCCTTTTCGGTCGAATTGTCCATGTGCTCATCTAAAAAAACTTTAAATCGTTAAAATTTTCTGGTAGCGGTTGAAGAAAAAAATTGTAAGTGTGCTTGGACTGCACAACAAAAGTACAACTTTGATTACAATCTTTATAAAAAAATAAATATTGATCGCTGGGAATTGAACCCCTAACATCTGTCTTTCAAGTGCTACCATGCAATGATATGTATCTGACAATGACAATTAATTAATTTGTCAAATTCGACTTTTGTTATATTCATGTTGCTCAATAATTCTCAATTGCACTCATCGATTCTGCATCCTCTAACTCTTCCGCACAAAGTTTAAGTGCATATGCACTTGATGCAAAAAGATATGAAATCGATTGAGATAGATTTGTGCGACGATTAAGTTGACCACAACCTGTTTTACTTCAATAATGAACAATTTAATCTATAATTACCGTTTTTCTCGCTGACATCCAATTCGTCCTGGCTGTCGGCACAAGTGAGTTTTAAATCGATGTCCCGCCTCAGTGAGGTGTCTCTGGACGGGCCCAATTCGTCTTTCAAATTCTCGAAACCGGACTGATCCAACCTGACTTTGGCAAGGGCCTGCTCCATGTCGTCGGTGACAAGTTCCACGTTGCAGATACATTTTTTCACGATATCCGAGCGGCCGATGTTGTTCAACGCCTGCTCCAATTTATTGCCGGTTGCACGATTCGCTTTCTGCCGCAGCCACAACCTGAACATGACCATCGCCTGTTGCGGATTGTTTTCGGGATATTCTTCCTGAATCAGCTGAATGTCGGATGGCGGGATGTCGAGTTCGGAGGCCAGACGATCCCAATCCTCGTCGAGGAGATTGCAGATGTCAGACAGGCGGAAATCGGCGCGATGAATCGCTTCTGGAGCGCCTGCAAATTGCAATTTTATTTTAAATATCCTTACTATAAATTGTGTGTGCTCGATACATACAAAGAGGGTAGAAGTAAAACTTTTAATTTTAATATAATATAATTATACTGAAAATTAAATGTCATCAGATTTTTTATTTATGTACAGCCATTCTAGGAATGCACCGTCCAACTCATTCCGATTCGTCACTGTCTGTATTCCCAATTGGTTTACATTTTATTTTTCCACTTTTGGGACTCATACTTCATTATAAAAGTTTTCACTTAAAAAAAAACTTACTGATTCCCTTGTGCACCAAATAGCTATGCTCTTTGTCGATTGCGAGCAAATCGGATTGCGAGTCGCGGTCCGGCAGTATCTCCTTAGGCAGCTGCAGCTTCAAAGTACACAGGGGTGTCTGGGTGGGTTCACCACGTGCCACCTTGGCGTCGCTCATAAAAATTATCCTGCCTTCAGGTTCATCGTCCTGAGAAATTGTTTTAATTAAACATTGTTTGTTTAACTTTTAAAATAAACGCAAATCAAGTCAAATATATACATAATTTTAAAAATAATAATCATAAAAGGCAATCCCCATCTTCGGTGCTACAAAAATAGGGAAAGTCGTTTTCTTTCGACTGATGTATAAGGGCGTCTGACTCAAACCTATATATAAATAATCTTTTGCAAATAATCACCTGATCGCGGATACGCATCGTAAACGCCAGCCTGTTTTCGCGGAATGCTTTGAAATTGAGTTTGGGCTGGTCGCCCGACTGAAGGATCGGCACCAAATTTCCGGCAAATTCCATAAACACGTCTTTACCTTCCAAAACCTGCCAAAAAAATCAATGAATCAATCAATCGACAAATAAATCTCCTCAAACAACAAACCTCAATATCGCGACTCTTGGCAATCTCCCTAAAATGTTCCTGATGCTCCAGGGTCTTGTCTTCTTTGTCGTCTGTCATACAGAACACCCGAATTCTGGCCTCCAGTGCACTCACACGTTTGGCAAACACCACAAATTTCGCCATGAACGGTACATGGGCGGCCTGTAAACCAGAAGATGAAATGTCATTTACCTTTCTTCATCAACAAATCATGAAATGTTTACAAACATGTAAATAATTTTAATTCTAGGTTGTGATTTCCAAACGTACATAATTTTTCTAAAATTTTTATTGGGTAGTGCTGACGTTTAGTGAATCATGTAGGGAAATTAAGATGTTCAAATATTTATACTGTATTTACGGCACATTTCCAAACTTCTCCACAAACGATCAAAACATGATCGAGGGTTGTGCAATTTCGGACATTATAAAACAATACTTGGCAAACTAAAAAGTAAATATTGGTGATACTATTGAATATATACTATAAAATAGTTCTAATATAACATCTTTTTCATTCTATTTTATGTTTTGAAAGATTTGACAGGTTTGACAGTTTTCATTAAAACTCTTTTTACACGTTATTGTGCTATTAAATTAAAACCATTTTATATTCAGTAGCAATGCCAACATCGACTCTTCCTTTTGTAATTTGTTCCACACGAAGCCTTCATTTTATAACGTCAAAAATTGCACAAACTCAGATCATGTTTTGACTGTTTGTAGTAGAGTTCGTTTTGTGAATAAACTTAGGAAAATGCCATAAATACAGTATAAAAAACATCTTAATTCCAAAACATAAACCACAAAGTGTCGGCATAAACCAATAAAATTTTTACAAAATCATCTACGTTTGTTTGTGAAATCGCAACCTTAAATAGGTTAGATTATTATGCAAATCTGGCAAACATGATTTTTAAGATATAGAACATGGTGGTAATAATTACTTGTGTATATAGTTCGGTCGCCATCCTCGCAGAATCCGAAACGTTTCTGCAATCCATCAGCCAGAACCTGGCCGAAACAGTGGTGGTAAAAGAGACGCAATCCTTGACAAAGGAGAGCGGCGTGGAGCCGGTGACGTCCTCCCATATCGCCTTGTTCTGTCCGCCTAAGCACCCAAACAAAAAAGAAATTACATTTAGTCGTCGGATCGGGACCAATTCGATAGAAAGCGTAAATCGAAGAGAAAATCAAAATGCATACCAACATAATAACAAATATCAAGAAATAATAATAATAATAATACAACTAACGTGAAATAAAACAAAAGAGATAAAAGGTTACTAAAATATCGGTGTGAAGGCGGCGGCGAGCAACATTTACATACGTTTCGATAATCACCCCGATAGAATGAAGAACGAGTTGGTTGATCATAATTTGCACATATAATGTTTAATATTTGGGGTTATGTCAACAATTGTTTCAACAATTTTTGAAGATTCATAAAATAAATAAATTTATAAACTGTTGAGCAATATCGAAATTTATGTAAATATAGCCCCTACGCTACATTATTTGAAATAATAATAAGTAAAGTAAGTTTTGTACTTATGTATATTATATATTATGTAATCTATGTAGTGGAACTAAATTTACCTGATTTAGTCCCTACGAAGCATGAATACCAACATAACAATTTGCACCAGGTACATACAACATTGATAAACAAGAGATTTTGATTTGTTTTTTTATTTGATTTGGATTCGATTGCTTTTTTTATATATGAATATAAGAAACAAAAAAATCTAAATCATAATATTGTAGTCAAATCGGAAGCATAAGCTCTGATTTCAATGTGATCTTGCGCACCGATGGTGGCAGTCCAAGTTCGAATTAGAGCTTACGCTTCTGATTGTGTTATTACGATGAAACCGAGAATTGAGAATTAAAAAGAGAATAATAAAAATGTGATGTTTACGTTTGCTTGGTCTGTTGTCAAAAATTATACTGAGATAGGGGTTTTAAAGGGGGCGGAGGTTGGAAAAAGAGATGAAGAAAGACAGATATCTGTAGTATCAACATGCACAAACAATTAAACAAAATAATACGACAATTTCATTATTCTCTAGAGACGCACCAATGTTGCCAAAATGTAATTATATCATAAACAAACAAAATATTTAATTTATTTTTTGGACTAAAACCAATTGGTCAAAAATAGCATCAACATCAATCATTGGTGAAACTCCGGAATTAAATTAAAAGGCTCAGTTCGTTTGTGTGTTCGGGACTGCTCTGAGCAAGTTCCGTTATGTCGTCACAGTTCAAAAAAGTTTTTGTGAACTGTAAAGTACTGACAAACAGAAATTGGGCAAGTTGAAATAAAAGCAGAATCGACAGTGACAGTCGAGATAACCTACAATTACGATTTGACCTGTTTATTCCTTATTATTATTTTTACCACAAGGCAAACAAATTACCAACTTACGCAATTAGTACAAACACTGTTAATAATAAAATTCAAGTTATAATAATATATTCGACAATAAAATAATTGAGATAACCTATAATTATGATTTGGCTTGTTTATTAATTTTTATTATTTATACTGCAAAAAACTTACTCAATTAATACAAATACTGTGAATAATTAAATTCAAGTTATAATAACATATTCAACAATAAATATACATTTTAAATTTTTACGCGTCAATCCAAAATGTGTGCAACTTGCACCGTTTACTACCGCTCGAGAGGAGGAGTAAAAAGTTCATGTTCGGGGCACTCAAAAACAAACAAAATACGGACTACAAACGAACAACCGCTCAGAACAGCTCCTAACACGCAAATGAACAGAGCCAAAGACATCTAAATTCTTTGCCGAGTGCCATCTAGTACAATCTTTCTGCATCGCATTAATAATAACAATAATATTAACATATTCAATTTCACAAAAGAAAACAAACATGTGCTGATACGACGGCCTATTCTAAACATCAATTATTTATCATTAAGGAAGATTCAATCGATAAATCGATCAACCGGTAAAACAATATATTTTTATTTCAATCAATCGTTTCAGTTACCTGTAATCGAGCACAGCAATCTGAGCGTCGGAGCCGAGCCAGAATACTGGTTTATCATTCCCTGGGAGTGGGCCCTGGGCGCCGGCAGACTGAGTGTGATCGCCTTGTGGAACTTCCTGCGACGCGGCTCCACGGTCACGATGGGCGAGACCGCAACACCATGGCCCAGAAGTTTCGAAACCAGTTCCGGTTCCATACCTTGAGCCTGCAAATTAATTATAATAATGTGTTTGTTGAGTATACCTCATTAAATAGGTACAACAAAAAAAAACTCGGAACATGTCAAATTTTATTTCGAAAGGAACATCTTTTGAGATACAGTTGACTTTTCCCCTCCTCTTCAATAAGCAAGCACATTTCAAATTTTTTAAATGATCCAATTTATTTCACCCAATTTGGGTGATCATTCTCATTTGAAAGGTCTTCATGTCGGTAATTCAGCGGTGCCAATTTTAATTTTTTTAAATAATAATAGTCCAAAATAATTATTTCTCAAAATAACTTGTGAGACCTCGTTTGAAAGGTCTTAATGTCAGTAATTTATCTTTGCATTTTTAATATGTAATCTGTTGGCATAACAGTTGAAAACCTAGAAACACGTCCATTTTTATATTAAAAAGAACATCATTTGACATACTAAAAAAAATTAAAAAACAAAACAAAAATACGCCACTGAAATTCTAACATAAAGACCTTTCAAATGAAGTGTCACAAGTGACAGACATTTGAAAACTAATTGTTTTAGACTGCATATTTATAAGTTTAAAAAAAAAAATTTAATTGGCACAGCTGAATCACTAACAAAACCATCCATCAAATGAGGGGTCACAAAGTGGGTCATTCCGTTTAAAATTTTGAAAAAGTGACAGACATTTTTACTGTATGTCAAAAGATGATCAAAATAGAAATTGACGTCTTTTAGAATTTTTTGTTTTATCCCGATTTACTTTTGAAAAACACTGTGTATATTTATTTATTTACCTGTAGGCCAACTCGTATCTTCTTTGTTAGAGCATTTGCTGGGAAGACTGCTTGTACTAGAGGTACCGCGGAACTTGAGACAGTACCACCATCGGGGCCAATCGCGTGGACCTCTTGACGCACCCTCGAAACGACTGCAAAGTAATGCGGAAAATCGTTTGTCAGGATGCGGGTGATCCTGTTGGTGTGCAGATCATCAATTTTGCTTAATTCTTGAAAAGAAAATAGTTTTACTGTTATTTCGAGATATTTGTGTCTACGCAAATTACCTTCACCCTCAAAACTGTGCTGCAGGACATCCTGTATGGCCTCCTCGTTTGCCTCTAAAGTGTGCTCCTTCCACGTCTCTCCGTTATCAGATCTCAAAACGATTATTTCTCGTTGCTTGACACGCAAAGAAGCAAAATGGGGAACTTCGATGATGACGGGCCTGCAATGCAGCAACAAAATTTTGTTATAACATATAAATTAATCCGCTTGCAGTGACGATAACGATTAATAGACAACTTTAAATGCACGGACATGTTTTAAGTTGTAATGAGAACTATAATTTAATTAATGCAATCCAATTGTTAAAACATCGCTAATGTCTACGTGGGAGTAAATCAAAATTGATTTGAACACGTACCAGTCAAATTAGTGGAACGTGATTCCAATAATACAACTGTCAGAAATAAGAAGTTACGGTTGAACGTGTGTAAATTCGAAATATAATTCAATAGAAGAATTGCAAATTGCACAAACTGTACATTTTAATAGTGATTAATTACTATATTTATATCCAATTATGAATGTATAACTTACATTTCATTTAGGGTTTTTTATGTATAATCGAGGTTTAAATAAAAACATTTTTAATTGAATCAGTTTGTTAATAAAAAAAAAGAAATGTGTGAACACGTCCTCCGATAAGTAAGTGGTTGAACGTCCACAGATTAGTAAGTATTTGTAGGTTACATATGGATGACAGCACTTCGTAAACCCACTCCATTCAAATTTGACGGAAAACATTTGCTCACCCCAAAAATTTCGCCGCCACCGGTCCCAATTCCAAGACTCTGCTAGCCAAAGCTTCGCCTTCCATCAACGGCGGCGGATGCGGCATCCTCTTGGGCCTGACGTACCTGCAAGTGATCCTCGTGGGACTACCCGCGCATCTCGGCGGCACAATGACTCTAACGCCGGAATGTCTGCAGCCGCGCATCGCACCGCCTCGTGCGTCCACCAGGAACGACACCAAAAAACTATCCGCAAAAAAAACATCGGTTTCAGATCGATACGTGTTTGCATAAACAAATCCGATTATTATTATCAATGGAATTATTTATTATTATCGGATGCTTTGTTATCTCATTAGGAGAATAATTTAGTGCTTGCGGTTATCAATATCTGATTTTTTTTTAATAAGCGGAATTAATAATAAATAATAAATTTTGTTTGTGCGCACACGTAGATTTGTGTATGTATGTGTCAAAAGTGAAATTTGGTGAGTCAAAGTGAACATAACATAATATAGGTAGTCATGCTTGCATAAATCTAGCACAAAAGATTTTGGAACTGGTTACACGATTATTTAAAATTGTTTGTTGTACAAGTGACTTTTCACAATTTCTAACCTATTAACAGATGCCAATTTCAGAGAAAAACAGTACAAATGAAAAGACCCATTTACACCAAACAAATTTGTACTAGATTTATGTGAGCATGAGTGTACATGTGTGTTAAATATTATATATTAAGTAACTTCCAAGTGGGCACAGTGTCGGTCACTTGAAAGTTGACAGTTGGCAAAAAAAATAAGTTTTTAGGTTAAGTATGGCAAAAAAATGATTAGAATAAAACTTTAAGATCGTTAACTTTCAACTGGCCTTTACCGAACTAAATTTTTGCAACCAGCAGTCTTAAAAATAATACACGGTTCAGAAAAACAATTTTTTGGAGTCATCGTTGAATTTACAAATCTTTAAAATTTACGATTATTTATTTTCTGGCAGTAAAATTTAATTTCAATGCAAGAAAACTCCTGTTATTCCAAAGATAACGGTAAAAAACTGTGGCTAACCAAACCCGCATAACAAAATGCGTCATCGACGGACAACACTGTACAAAACAAAACAAAACAGCAAGCGGTTTTTAATCACACAAATCGATTTACAAATACATGGGGGGATGCTGTATTAATGGTAAATACAATAATTACTACGTAAAACTTACTTCCTCCAACTCGGGACACTGTCGCCACAACAAAAATCCAAAAAATAAAAAGAGAAACAAAAGAATGCGGTTAGTTCTACTATCTTACAGGTATGATTTTTACATGTTTTTGTTTTTTTTTTACAGGAACAGAACACAAATACACGAGAGTCGCACACACGCATACATACTCACATAACACACAACAAAATTAGGTGGGGAAACAATTATATCAATATATACAATAAACAAGTTAAAACAACACCACTCTATAATACAAAATTTTACTGGGATGTCAAGATGCCACAAATACATAACCTCAAACAAATTGATTTTAGATATTTAACAAATCTAAAACGAAATAAATTTATATAATAAACATAATTTATGAAATTAATTTTTAATAAAAATTTAATTAAAAAAAAATTATTCGCATAAAAGCGATAATAAAATAATTTTTATTGTCAAACACGAAATCGATCCTATGCAAGACCATTATAATAGGGTTCGGAAGCCAATCAAGTAAGTCAAGTTTTAAGGTGTGATTACATTTGACACTTATTGCATAATATTTATTTCGACACATCTAATTGACAATCAGCTGTCTTTGACATAAATGTTTCAATGTTTGCATTGTTACGATTTCTGATTGACGGAAATTTCATACAATAAGTGCCAGATGTGAACGTAGCATTAGTAAAATAATTTGTGCAACAAAAAATTTCATTTATAAAATAAACACTTTGATTTTTGTGTCAGTTTTTAAACTTCCACTGATTGGCTTCCGAGCCTTCCGATTGTAATTAATATGGAGGGTTAGCATTAATAGTCTTGAATCAAATTGCGATATTGTCGATCGATAGATTTGATTGATTGAGGTTCGTTTTTGTGGACATCTTTCATTTTAGTCAGATATTGTGCAGCATTCGGTGCTCTGTTTTTGATGGTAAATAAAAAAATTAAATAAAAACTGTAAAAAAACTGCAACGTTACGGGATACCTTTCTCTGCACAGGCCCATGCCAGGCTTGTAGACACCCAGACGGCACAGCGACCACTCTAGCGCGGACCACTCGTTACTGCATAAGCAACAAAACTAAACTACACAACCCAGGGGGCACAGGAAATACAATTATCATAATAATAAATGTTTGTAAAGAAATTGAAAAATAAAATTATCATTATTATCGATAAAATTATAATCGTGCAAAACGAGAAACTGACCGGCTCCGTCAATTGATAAATTACAATAAAATTACTTCAATCGTAAAAATTTTTAATTTTTCAAAGACAGGTTCAAGTTTCAAGTCAACAACGATGCACACATAATATAAATATTCCGTGTTTAGTCTGAAGCGAGCAAAACAAAATGATTAAAAAACACAATCGGGCAGGTAAATCTCTACCCAACAGAATATATGAACTGTGCCGGATTAATTGTCCTGTACATAACCGGACAGTCCAACAACGACAATAACAACAACAAACATTATTATCAATTCAAATTCATTTGTGAAACTTACCCGACTGTAATCGGCTGCCGATTGATGTCGACATTGTCCGCCGCAGTATAGTGATTGGGCGGTGCGGCTGTGTAATCCTTGATGTGTGCCGGCGTTATGATATAATCCCCATGTGAAGGGGCTGGAATCAAATAAACAATATCTGAGATTCAATATACTCGATTAAATAAATATAAGTTGTTTATTTGACAACAACAAAACACGTCCATTTTTATTTTGATACTTTTGTAAAATAAATTCAAACATTTTGACAGTCAACAGTATGTCAAAATATTTGCCCACTCAAAATTGAAACAGCCGTGTTTTGGAAGGAACTTATTAAAAGAAAAAGAAAAAAATTGAGAGTGTGCATGGAACACACACAGCAGAAGTAAAATCTTTAATTTTATTATAATATAATTATGCAATAAATGTCAAATATCATATGTTTGACATGCACAGCTACCCCGGAAATGCACGCATACCCAGTTCAACTCATTCTTATTCGTCACTGCCTCTATCCCCGTCTGTTCCCCTTAATTGGTTTACGTTTTACTTTTCCGCTTTTTCGGACAGACACTTCAATATAAATGTTTTCACTTCAAAAATCTCTTAAAATAAACAATCGGTGATGTAATTGATTACGCTTGTGAAACAACGAAGGTGTACGCATATGCGTGTGACCGCGTCCACCGTCAACTGTCAAACGTCTTGATGTTTATTGGATAAAAAAAAAATAGGTACCAATGGCAGTACATTAAAATATAAATTGCTTACCAATCGAATTCCTATAATCGTTCTTCTCGTCGTTCGTCACATCGAGTCGCATCGAATCATCGCCCAAACTCTTCATATCGTCAACGGTCATGTACTTGTACTGGTGGTGGTCGATGAGGTCATCACCTACGGAAATTGTTAATGATAATTATGCAGGCATCAGCGGCGGCACAGACAACACCAAATATCGATCGTGTCCGTGTTGTCATGATAAGATAGATAATGATGCGTATTGCGTCAGATTAGTAGAAAACAAACAAAAATGAAGAGTATGTAACACAAACAAACATAATGATGCCCAACCAATTAGGTTATGACAAAAATAATCTCATGTTACTTTATTAGTTAGTAATCTGTTAGTTTAGTTAGTACTAAATTAGTTAGCATTTTGTAATAATTACCTATATTGAAGAATTAACAATCAAAATGTAGATTATAGAATAGATTTAAGGTAGGGTTACATCTGACACTTGCTATGCTATGCTATTTATGTCGACACCTATAGTTGACAATCAGCTGACAATAGAAATATGACATACATTTTTCACTGTTTGCATAGTTATGATTTCTGTGCAATTTGATGCAATAAGTGTCGATGTAAAAGTAGCATTAAATCAATTATTACTTTTTTTCTCTAAGATTCTCTAATAAGTAATTAGAGGAATAATTCTTTCAATAAATCAAATTTCATAAAAATCAGCTAATTTTCTCCTCGATAAACTAGCATTTTATTTTGTTTTACAAAAAAATGGTAAACATATAACGAATATACAATGAATCAACACAGTGAAAGATTTTTGTCGGATTGTGTGGTATATGTGACAAGAAGAACGTCATTGTGCACAAATGGTTTTGTGTATGATCCACAAAATTCAAATTTCTCCATAACTTACGTGTGTAGTTCATATTCCCCTGGTAGTAAGGTAGATAAACGTGCTGGGCGTGCGCCGGCCTCCCGTAAGCCACTGGGGGCTCATCCACACCGCCTGCATGCAACAACAATCACCACCACCCTTATATAATAATTAGCAATTAAATAAAACAAAAAATTTATCGAGCATTTCAAAAATACTCGGCGGCAACGGTGGTAGCGCCCTCTAAAGTATTAATTATCGGTTAGTTTCCAACTAATACAAGATTAAGATAATAACAAAAATTGTACGTACCGCCTTCATCTTCCGAGTCCGACAT
>JARJEC010112940.1:0-16909 GCA_030264575.1 Tachinus sp. AB-2021
AACGACAGAAGCGTATGGAAGTTGGGCATCGGACAACGTCGAAGGATGTTTTAAAACCGAACTATATATGTATCATTGGATAATTTTTTTTAGATATTAAAAATACGTAATTTTTTTTTGCGATCTAATGTGTATTTATCGAGATATTTGACCCAGGTTTATGAAGGAAGTTTACGTTTCAACAAAATTGAATATTCTGCAAAATTAGAGTTGTACGATGTCCTTATATTTAATCTTAAAATGTCGAACAATTTGTCCAATGCAATATGTTTAGAAAGTAATGAATATATTCGGTAAAATTGAGCCAATTTTATGAAGCTGGGGAAAATGACTGGACGCTGTGATATATTGTACAAATTATTTAAAAATTCTTTAAAAAAATTATTTAATTTCTCTGATTCTTTTGCAATATTTGTTCAAGAATGTCAAAATAATTTGCACAATATGGAACTTCCATAACATTTAGCAGTAATTAAAACAAATTTTTGGTATGTTAGTAAGTTTGTTTGAGAGAAGAATTGAATCAAAAAGTTTACCACTTTCTGATCCGATCTAAAACTAATAAATTAAAAGGTTTAATTAATGAAACTGTTAAAAAAAGTTTAAAAAAATGTTTCAATATTCTTTCTAAAATCTAAAAATGCTTAAAATTTTAATAATGATTTAGTAGAGTGGTGCCACTTCACATTTTTTAATGTGCACCTATTACCTCACTAAATGTCAAGAGAAGCTTCTCTGTTTATAAAAATATTTTGTCAGACCGAAGACAATTGTTTATAATTACAAATTTGAAAAAATAAATTATAATTAATTGCTTCAGAAACTTTGGATTAGAATAAAATATTTATTAATATATTATGCAATATAATAATGATGAATTTTTGTACGTATAGTTTGTAATATTTAATGTTCTCATAAACATATTTTTCTTGTACAGATAATACTTTTTTAGTAAAGTATTATTAAAACTTGCAATGCAGTTTAATTTATAATTTAATTTATTTAACAACACTCTTTTTTCCGCTTTTTTGTGATCTTTGCAGCTCTTTAAGGCATCATTGCTGCTTTTTTAACACTTATTTAAATTTTTTAAAAAGTAAATGGTTTTATCCGCACTTTTAACTGTTAAAGTACGTTAAATAGTCTCCTATTAATATAAGTTTTGCAAAAGTTTTAAAATTTATTTATTATTTATTCAATAAACAGGTAAACATCAACGCTGTGTATTACTTACTTAATTAATGTTCTACTCATTTTTTAAATGTTTACATAACAAACGAAATGCATAAATAGCATAATATTTATGCCCTATTAATTTCAACCAAAATATTCTAAAATATTGTAATGCATTCTATAAACATATTTTGGTAAACTTGCATAAGGTAAATGTTTACATAATAATTGTATAATAATAATAATATGAGAAGCAATTGGAATAATTAAAAATGTTATAATCCATTAAATAATGAATTAATTTAAATGTAAATTATATTGTTACCATTCAAAAAAGTTGTATGGTGTAATTTTATGTAATTTCTTACAATGTGAGTCTATAGTCCTTTAATGAATTTAACAAATATGCCGTTAATAATGACAAAACTGCCCATAGTCCCATTTATCCAAAAATAATGTACAAAAGTTATAATTGATATACTTCGCTTGCTTTAGCTTTAAAACAGCAATTGCTAAAATTTATTCTATTTGCATCAAATTTATTTTCCAGAAATCGTCATTTCTTAAGTTTCATTTAATTACTAGTTTGGCGATGGCTTTGCAAAACAGTTTTATTGATTGATTGATTTAGTTATTAATTTTTTTTTGTTGTAAGTATGAAGTAAAAAAATAATAAACTTGATTTTTGCTCAATTTAGAATATTGTTCAATTAGAATTTTAATTTTTTTACGATTAATTGGGGTACCGGTTATATAATTAAGCCATTGAAATTGTTAACTTTTAATTCTACAATTCTAGTTTAACAAAATATTTTAAACATGTTTAAACGAAATTAATTTTATATAAGTAATTATTCATATTACGATTTCAAAAATAAATATTTATTATTTATTTAAAAAAATAATCAAAAATAAAATATAATTGAGGAATGTATTATTATAAAAATGCACACACAACATTATTATTTATGTAAACAGTTCAACGGAACGGAAATAGGCATTCTTATACACAAAAAAGTAATTACCTAAAAATTACATTACATGGTATATAATGAATATTATGAAATGATACACTAAGAAATCTGCATACATTAATAAATCGCGTGGTTAGTGAACGTGGAAATAGTTTGATTTAATTAAAAAACCTCATGCTTCATAAATCACTAATTTCGCCTTTTTTCATAGTTATTTTAGAACTAGGAAAGAAAGTGGTTCAAGTTCAACAAATGAAAATAATTGATTTATTTAAATATTACATAATTACGTAACACAATTATTAAGACAGCAAAATGTCTTAACAATGTGAAATGCGTTATTGACTATTTGCATAGAAAATTAATTACACAAATTCATTGAACCACAGTATTGCGGTATTTAAAAGTAATATAAAAAAAAGTTTGATAAAAGTAAGCCGGCATAATATATTAGCAATACTAATCTATTTAGCATGTCTTATTTTGGATATACAGTAATATTACAATATTACGCTTATACAACGTATTGAGCATACATAATTTATTTTTTCTCATTTTTGACCGAATGAAATTAAATAGTTAGTCACACACAATAAATCTATTATCATTTACACAATTTCGAAAGAACGTGTAATTTGTTATATTTTCTTGTTCAATTTTATATAAAAAATTCTGTTATAAAATTTATGTTAAAATAGAATTATTAATATACAACAAAAACAGCATAATTGTTACTAAAAACAAAGAATAAAAACTGGCAATGCTTGTGCTCTTATATTATTTTTGCATATAATATAATAAGACTTGGATACTTGCAGGATCAGTTTTTCATTTTAACAACGAATGTGATAATAAACATGCTTTTTGATCTAAAAGAAATTATAACCACTGTGTACTATATAGATGTGGTTGCGATGTAATAAACTCACTCAATAATTTTGATCATAATTCCCTAATTTGTGTTTCTTGTGGTCAAATAATAAAATAAGAAGAAGAAAACCCCAAAATTCTGCATTTATAGTAAAATGCGTATTTCTGCATATTGTTGGTGATTAGCTGCAGCAACAAAAATAAACCAACGTTAAATATATAAATTAAAAAAATAGTTATTGCTAAACTATTCAAAATAACCCACCATTTAATTTTTTTCTTAAATGGCAAGTTTTTTAATTGGGCATATAAACCAGTTTGGTAGACTCTGTAGGATGGAAGTCAGATTATCTTCCTTAAAACTTTGAAATTTCATACAAAATATTTTTCTTCGGTTATTTAAACAATTTAAACATTAAAATGACTACAGATGTATTTGCTTTATGATTTAGTTGTTGTTGTGTTGATGATATGTATTAATGATTTAGGTTAGATTTGGTTAGGTAATAGTTATTCCCATACCGTTTTTAGCTGAACAGCTGAAAAGCTGAAAAGCTGAAACTGGTATAATAATAAATAACAAATATATAAAACGCATGTTAGAGTATACAAAGTTACTAACCTAAATACATTATTTATTATTTCTATTAAAAGCTCTCGATAGTCTTAAAATTGGAAGTTTTGAGAGTAAATCTATATGTGATGTTATTTTTTAGAATATATTTTTGAATATATCCTCAATATTTTAAAAGTTCTAGTATTTGCCAACTTCAAAATCAGATACCTGCCTATTACTAATGCTTTTTACTATTGTTTCTTTAAATATTCAATTTGTATTCAAGGCTATTAAATTTAGAAAACACCAAACACCATGAAACTGTCCCAACAGACACTAAATGTAGTTATAGAGTACATGATACATAATATATAATAATAATAATTATTATTATTATTATTATTATTATTATTATTATTATTATTATTATTATTATTATTTATTCTTGTTTTTTACATGTTACATTAATTACAAAAATAATATTTAAAACTAGTACTTTAATAATATAAAAACAACAATTATAATCACGCATTTAAAATATCACTGGAGGTAATTGTTTTAGTTAAAAAGTAATCACTGAAAAAAAAATGGTTTATAAAATATTGTTTAATAACTTTTCTAAGTATTTCCTCTTTTATATTGACGATTGATTTTGGTAGCTTATTATAAAGTTTTATTGTCATATATTCGGTAGATGTTATTGATTTAGTTAACCTACATTGTGTGGCAGTCTTAAATTGGTCTTTTGTCTAGTATTATGACTATGGATAGAATTATTTGACTCTAAATGTAAGGCCAGCTATAATTCTGGTTGTTTTTCTTTGTAGAGAAAAAAATCTGTTTGCACCGTGAAAGTTTCCACAGCTAAATATAGCATATGATATATGAGGGTAAATATTCGCATAGTAACATTGTTTTAAAATTAATGGTGATACAGTTCCTTGTAGGCTTCTTAGTGCATATATGTTTCTATTCTCGTAGCAAGTTGGTCACAATGAGCATGCCAATTAAGTTTTGCATTGATATGCACTCCAAGATATTTAACTGGTTCCGCTTTTGTCAATTCTGTCGGCAAATGTCGCATAGAAATAGTCATTTTAATAGTTTTGTTTTTATCTAGTAATAAATCGTTAGCAAAGCACGACTCTCCAACATTCTTTAAAGTATCTTCAGCAGATGACAATACTTTATCTAAAGATGAATTTTTTATCATTAATGTAGAGTCACCAGCATAAAGGATGCTATTAACAAGAGGTATGTATTTGCACAGATCATTTATATTTAATATAAATAAAATTGGTCCCAATATTGATCCTTGTGGAGTGCCTACAGTTACATCTTTAAAACCCGAAAATTTTCCATTGCGACGTACGCACTGTTTCCGACCAGAAAGAAAAGCCTTAAATATATTATAATTATAATATTTTTATCAAATCCAACAATTTATGCAATACACAATCGAAGGCACTTGGCAAAAGTCACAGAAGAAAACCTGCATGTAGTTTCTTTCTTCAAAACATAAACATTTGATTATTTTAGTAGTATATTGTTTGAGATCTTGATAGTCCTAAAATACGTAAATACACAATAAAATAATAATATAATTATAATTTTTATTCGTGCTAGAACATCAGTTTAGAAATGTCACAAATATGTTCAAATATTTTACAAACAAAAATTTAAGGCATACATATTCCTCCCAGCTGTAGAAACAGTTCTCTAGAACTAGAGTTTTAGCTTTAGTTTTATAAATATCATAGGGTAGATTTTTTATGCTTAAAGGTAACACATTAAAATTGTTTAAAAATAAGATAATAACAATAATATGCTGCCCAAGTGGTTAAGTGGTAAGTGTGTTGGCTGCTGTATTAAAGTCCCCGGTTAAAATCTGGGCAGTCCTTACTTTTGGAGTAAACTTTTTCAGGTTAAGAAAAATCTCATTGATCACACCTTTGTACGGATAGGAAAAAAACTGTCCCATGTACTGCAACATCTAGAGTTGCGTACACGTTAAAGAATCCAATAGTTTAGGTAGGACTTAGCGGTAAAATTTCCAAATGTGGTTTTGACGTAGGTGATTACACAAAAAATGACAGAAATAGGCTCTGGTTAAATAAATAAAACAAAAACAAACAAATAACAATAATGCAAAGTATTAAAATAAAATACAATAATAATATAAATAAAAGTCTAAGTCTAATATGGTAGACAAGAAATAAAGTCCTTTTTTAAAAAGAGAAAAACTCGATAAACATAACACCATAAGTGATTAAAGGAACCTACTGGCTATATTTAAACAAAATTTTAAAACATCAATAGACAAAAAACTATTACATTATTGAATTATAAAACCCAACACACAAATACATTCTAGTAATATTTTAATAATACGGTGATTGAATGTTGATTGTCAAAATATATTCCAAAAATTTTAATTTGTCTATTGACTCTACCTAAAATTATATTATTAATGTTGTAATCAAATAGCAATGGATGAAGTTTATATGCATAAAATATAACTTTACACATATCAACATAGTGCTTAAATTTGTTGTTAACACACCACAGATAAAAAGAATTATTGTTATCTTCTTGCAATTTAATACGGTCAGCAATAGATTTTATTAAAAAGTAAAGTTTCAAATCATCTGTGAATACTATAATTTTACCTTAAAATCATCTGTGAATAGTATAATCTTACAGTATAGAGATATGTCACTAATAAACAATAAAAAGAGTAAAGGCCATAGCTTTGAATCTTGAAGTATTCCGTAGGTAGTTACATAATATCTAAATTTAATCCCATAGATTTCAATTATATTTACACGATTAATTTGAAAAGAAAATTCAAAACACGTTTTACAATTTTCGGTATACCCAATTTACAAAGTTTTTATAATCTCTGGTCAATACTATCAAAAACTAAATCAACTTAGTTGCACTATTCATATGATTTGATCTGATGTCCTGGGTTAAACTAATTAAATTTGTAAATGTTATCTAATTCTTATCTTACGTGCTGCGACGTGATCAAACTTTTTTAACAAGACCATAATTGTCATCATCTCTTCAAAGGTTTTTGTAAAATGACTAACAATGGCAATGAAGATAATTTGTAATATCATTATTTTTTGCTAAATTTAAAAACAGACCATGTTACATTTTTTTATTGATCTGATTTTATTAAAAATTAATTAATAAATGTAATGAAGAAGTTTGCTTAATGTTGCAAATACCTCTCTAACAAGAAGTGGAGGTTTTATATCTAATCCCAGCATTAGTGTTGACTTTAATTTACAAAGCTACTTTTCAACGCCATCAATTAAGATATTTTACAACCTCAATTTTTTGTCGTAATTTATCCAAAAGCAAATAGTTAGCGTTATTTACTCATTTCTGAATTTTTTGTCGGGAAAAAGTCCTCGATATATCCCACTTGCATGCCATCCATTTTTACTCGTGCACTTTGTAGGATTAGATCAAGCAAATATCGATTATGATAAAAAACATCTTGCAATCTTGTGAAAAAGTTATCCATATATTAAATTAATAATTAAACATGAACATTTGAAAAATTTGCATGCAGGATCACAATTTATTTTGGTAACAGTTAGAGAAACATGAAACATATTGGTCATTAGCAAGTTTGAATACCATTAAAAAAGTATTAAATGCTTGTATAACTTGTTTTCTCAATTTTTTTGAGAAAATAGTTAACTTACTTATTGTTTGAATTGAGCCATCACGACCATTTACAAAGATATGTGTAGATTTTACAGGACCGATTTTTTTTAAAGAACTTAAGTTACGAAATAGAAAAATTATAAAGGCGTACGTATGTAAATTTGTATGCTTTAGCACCAAGGCTTGCCATATTGAGTTAGCCACTGATTTATCAACACAAACCTTTTTAAATTATTTAAAGAGATTTGTTTATAGACGCGGTTTACCTAAAGTAATTTTTAGTGATAACGCTAGTAATTTTGTTGCATGTGTTAAACAATTGAAGGAAATTTATTAATATATATATATATATATATATATATATATATATTAATAAATAATTTGCACTAATATTTGTGATGTTGAAATTTGTTAAAAATTTTGCAATTGCCTAAATTTACAAAAAAATTCGAATGTGCTTAATATTCAAAAAGACTGAAAGGAAGACCATGGAAGAGCCGGAAAAAGGTAAATTTGTTCAAAATTATTAAAATGAAAATAAAATTGAATGGACATTAGTGCCAGCTGGATCACCTCACTTTGAAGGTTTACATGGAAATGCCATAAAATATTTTAAGAAACATTTAAAAATAATAACTCATTGTAATAGTTGATTTTATCAACTGACAAAAACAAAAACGACAAAAACGATTTTTCTGTCTTAACTTCTGGACATTTTTTGATTGGAAATAAGCTGACTGCCTTATTACAAGAAAAGATGAATTTGGTATCGCACTACCAACATTTGCAGAAAATGGTTTAAGATTTTTGGGCAAATTAGTCCAAAAATTATTTGGCACCATTGCAGAACAGGACAAAGTGGAGACAAATTGGACAAAACTATATAAAAAAATTGGTGTTATTACTTGATGATAATGTATTACCTCAATGTTGGCATTTAGGACGTGTTATCAATGTACATCCAGGTAAGGATATAATCATTCGTGTGTTAGGAGTTAAAACTCAACATGGGGAAACAATTAGATCTATGGTATCTGAGAGTCCTCTTCCATTTGAAATTAGTGACTTCAACGCAGGGGTATATGTTTAAAATATGTTCGAACTATTTTATAATTGTTTAATTGTATAAGGTGGTTATGACTAGAAAGTATAATTGTTTAATAGTATAAGGTGGTTATGACTAGAAAGTATAAATGTTTAATAGTATAAGGTGGTTATAACTAGGAGGTAACCGTGTCATGGAAATGTATTAACAACATAGAATAAGTATGTAATTAAAAGATGTAATTGAAAATAGTAATAGAACATTACAACCCAGGCGGAAAATGTTGCATTACCGCTGAGGGCTGTTTGCTAAACAAGGCGCGTAGCGCGCCGGTTGGTAATTGTCCGAAACGAAAATAAACAATTTGCCGAGGTATGTATACTATTTTATTTACAATTGTCTTCTTATCTATCGCCGATATAGAAGAAATCTGCTAGTGGATTATTATATATCGAAATAGGAAATTTAATAAATGTAGCATCTTGGTTAAGGTACTTGTTTATCAACAAACTTGTTGCATGTTCGAGTCGCTGCTCTCTTTCTTTTTTACTGTTTTTATTGATTATTTATTTTAAATATTTCAAACAACTTAATTATTATTCAATTTATTTAATTTTTTAATTATTATAATAAATAGTTATTATTTATCATAAAAATAAGCACCAAGTTTTTTGAATGATATAACATGTATTGTAAAAAAAATTGTTTAAAATTAATTTGTCATTTGTGACATCCCTGCGTTCTTCCCACCTATGAGAGAACAGTAAAACCTTTACTTCTCTTCCATGAGAATGTCATTACGGTCAGTAATGACGTTTATCTCAACCTCCAAAAGGTTATAAATCTATATATTACAATGATTGTGAATAAAATAAATTACACGTGTTGATTAATGAAATACTATTACAGTTTTATCGGGTATTAATACAGAAGAGGTCTTTTTTACCGGGTAATTTTTTTTGGCGAAAACCTATGTCACATGAAAATAATTTGAGAATTAGGGGCATGCTCCACTGCATGTCGCAATTTTTCCTACGTCCCTTAATTTGAGAATAATTTTCTTATGGGAAATAGATTTGAGCCACATAAAAAATTACTCTTGTATAAAATCAACCTCAAATTCTGTAATATTACACATTTTCTGTGCAAAAGTACAGGTTAATTGTCAAATTCAT
The DNA here is from genome assembly GCA_030264575.1 of Tachinus sp. AB-2021. NCBI lineage: Eukaryota > Metazoa > Arthropoda > Insecta > Coleoptera > Staphylinidae > Tachinus > Tachinus sp. AB-2021. Next base: position 9,478 of record JARJEC010112940.1, read on the forward strand.
GTCAGATTGGTTTTAAATAACATTTATGTCACGGAACCAACCGTCTGTATCTGTTAAAGCAAGGTGCAGTTTTATCGATTTTTACCATTTATTGATAGCCAGTTTTATCACAATAAATCAATCCTATTGGTTGAAATTAGAGATTCTGATTGGTTGATGAAATAAGAATATATTAACCATCATTAAAAATAAAATTGGTAGTGTTCTGCGTCCCCCACTCGCGCTAGCGCTCTCGTGCGTTACTAAGCAACATAATTTATCTCTCAAAATCAAACAAATTTACGATAATCATCAATAGTTAGTTGTATTACTAATAATAATTTTGGTTTGCATTTTATAAATTTTTAATTTGAATTGTGTAAGATTGAGCCAGTAACATTATTAATATTTCTGACATATTTTGCCTATTTAAATCTTTAGTTACAGTTTTTGTTCATTTCAAAAATATTGTACAAATATCTTGCGTGAAAATTTTCCGCACTTAGTTTGTAAAACTGTGACAGGTTGTTAGGGTTGGTGATAATACACCTTACACCTATTAGTATAATAATAAAATTTACATTTTATGTAATTTAGAATTATTTATTATTTAATTTATTGATATTTATTTATTAAATTGTATTAAAACTAGTAAATATGAACTAACAGATCCAATTAGTGAGAATAAAATATTGTAACTAATTTTGAAAAAACCTGCAGCTGTAAATTCCATTTTAATATTACCAATTTGTTGTACAAACTTTTGTAATTCTTTTTTTAATGTTTTATTTGTTATATTTCCAATTAATTCAAAAGATATAATTGGGGTTCTCTCAATTTCGGAAGTAGCATTATTACATCCCGAAATTAATCCTATTGTCAATGCCTTAAAATAAAATTATTAAAACTGTGAAATCATTAATTAAATAACTTACTAAAGGAAAACTCCCCCACAGTATACATAAAATTGTAAATAAAATTCCCAAATGGTTATTATTAAATGTTTTCCCATTATTGCAATACACAATTATTAAGTTAATTGGTGTTATCAGATTAAGTAAAACAATAACATACGTTGCAACGTAAATAATTCCATAAATACTATTGTATTTTTCTATACATTTATATAAAATTATGTATACATTTCGGAATCTCTTCAAAGACCAAATTTCATCTGATATTTTTACTTGATTACCTTCTACATATTCTATATAATCCATTCCGTCACATGAATGGTTAAAACACATTATTAATAAAGTATTAAAGATTTTAAATCTATATGTCAGTGCTTGGACGTGATTTCGTAGTAACATAGAAATTGTTAGTAAATAAAAACTCATAATATCTCTTAAACAATAATATTTGTAAGTATCTATTCCTCCTAAATAAATAGTAACAGCAGCATCGTATAAACAGTACAATATAAAAGATGTGTATGATATAATTATTTCATAATAGTATTGCTTATTAGGATAATTCTTCCAGTTCTGAACGTATTCGAATTCTTTATCAAGTTGTAGAACGTACGTATAAAATTCGTCCAGATCTTTATGTTTAATAAAGCACATCAAAATTATTGAGAATATGTTTGTTAAGCTTGTGGCAATATCGCAGGCTATATCCATATAAGCCACCGTTGCTTCAAGTTCTTTTACAAAATAAACAGTTTTACTGTAAATTAAATATACAAATATTAATATATTAACCATTAAACAACAAATTGGATAAAATTTTGCTAAGTTTTTATTTTTTATAGTTTTTTTGTAATCTGGAATTAATCCAATAAATGCTGCCAAATTATCAATAATTGGTGCAATCATATTTTTACGTGGTCGTTACAGAAAATAACACTGCCTTAATTCTGATAATAATTATAATTTCCTATACGGTGTGCGATAGATTAGAAATTGAAAGCCTTTCAATTCATAATGTATTAATATAATTGATTATATTAAGATTTATTAATGCTATCTATTGATTACCTGTCAAGTTATATTTGTGACATATTTATTGGTTTATAAAAAAGGATAGAGTGCTTAATATATGTGTTCAAATAAATACATTAATTTCTTTTAAATATATGCAAAGAAATGTGAAATGAACATAACAAACACAAATAAAAGGTACAAATATGCAGAAAATAAAAATAAATTTATAAATTGTCCTAAGAATAGATTGTAAAATATTCAAAGAGGTAGTAGTATAAATGTTAATAAGCAAAATAGCTTAAATAAATACAAGTCCGCAAAATAACGGATTTGGAAGTATGGAATTTAATTCATTTATACTACCTTTTATATTGATCAAAAACTTGCAATTTTTATCATATATGGCTGATAGTTTGTGAAATAAACATTAATTGTCTGACTGTTGTTGTTTCTTTTTGTTTGCTATGGTTATTTACTATAACTTAGATTTAGACGACAGCTTTAACTTAGAATTAGACAACATGCATTTTACGTTTTGAGGTGCTAATGACATTAGAAACAAAACAAGTTTTTATGTTGAAACTTCTTCAAATCGCTTCCTTTATATTGTATATTTGACAAAGTTCACAAAAATTGCGTGATACTGGTTAATTAAACATTTAGTGCCATTTATCTGAATGACCAAGGTCGCTATCTACTAATAGAGCAGAAAAGGAAATTCTAACACGCTTAGAGCTAAATCCGGGGATGGCTGTGGTAAGAATATCAGCCGAGGTAGAAGTGCTTGTCTTGTTTAGAGAATCCTCCACGAGCAGCTTCTTCATCCGTATCATATATAACCAGCACTAGCTATACACCCTATACTTGATTATGAAACACGTATGTTATTTTATCGCTGGTTTCTACGAAATTTTATTTTAATTATTGACAAATCAGATTCCATTTACAGAGAAAATTGCACATATGCAAGATTACAGTGAAAATTGCACATGTGCAAGTATTGTACATCAATAAGTGCACTGGCGCTAAGCAACATTATTAACATAAACAAGTCGACCTGGACAAATTAATTATTATCTGTAATTTTAAGATATTTATTCCAGCATATCACTATTTAACAAAATATATTTTGTACAATAAAAATTATTCAGAAAAGTTTGCACTATATGGTTGCCTTTATGAAACTGCATCAATTTATTTTGATTGTAATTGAATCAAGAGTGCCAAGGCCGAAAAGCAAATATTTCGATAATTTTTTTTGCACTTATTATATCATAGCTCTTTATGATATTTTATATAATACATATAATAATTTAAATAATTTACTATTTTCAGCAACTACGATCTGTCAAAAGCATTTGATTTGGTAAGCCATCAAATCTTATATAACAAGCTTCAGCGTTTTGGAATAAGAGGTCCTTTTTTACAACTTATAAAATCATACTTGTTGGATCGTAAACAAATAGTTCAAGTTGTAGAAAATAATCAAGTATTTTAATCAAAACAGTTAACAACCAATATTGGGGTGCCTTGAGGTTCCATTTTACGACCAAATTTTTTTAGTCTACATAAATAAACTACCTGAACACATTAACTATCCAATTGTACTATATGCTATTCGGTAAACAAGCAACGATACCAAACTCGGCTGACAGTTGCAAAATATTAGGCGTTATCATAGATTCCAACTTAAATTAGGCTAATCATGTTAATTACATTAAATGGAAACTGAATTAATCAAATTTTATAATTAGTAGTTGCCTAATAATATAGAAATATACTTCACTTGTTATGATGAATCATGCCTACTTTGAATCATTTGTCAGGTATAACATAATATTTTGGGTTAACTGTATATATCTTAACGAGTTATTAATTATTCAAAAACGAGCGATTACAAATATAAATAAACTAAAACATTGTGATTCATGTAAAAATTATTTTCTAAAAAATAAGATACTAACAATAATCAACAATAATAAAAAAATAGTCTGTTGCTATATAGTTGCTTTTTAGTCAGCTTCCTACATTTTATATTAATTGTTTGGTCCACTGCGCGACAGTTGCAGTTTTGTTTACCATCTGTTGATGGTTTCTTTCCTCTCTTCCCATTTAGCCTTTGGTTTTGATGAATCGTCTCTCTTGTACAATCTCCTTCTTTCTTCCGCCAATAGATTGATCGGAATTGCTCCGGCTACCACCTGTAGGGGCTCAGGCTAATATTATAAGCGCTAGGTCGTCTGCAAACGCCACTGCCTTTACCCCAGTCGGCCACTTTCTTCTGAGTATACCGTCCTAAACCAAGTTCCAGAGTAGTGGTCCTAGAGCCGACCCCTGAGGGACCCCTGTAGTTACGTCCATTTCGACATCTTTATCTACCTGCAGCTTTCAATCACTTAGATAGCTTTCGATGATGTTTTGCAGGTACCCTGCGATTTTTTTCTGGTCAGTTCTTCTTTGATTTCCTTTCATGATAAGCTATTGAAGGAATTTTTGATGTCAAGAGTGACTAGTGCCCCCCATTTGTCTTTGCTTTGATAGATGGTCTTAATAACTTGGGACGATGAAGAACGCCATGCTCTAAGTTTAATAAAATCTAATCAGACATGTTTTTATTTATACATTTGGATGGAGTATAAACGACATGTTTCTAAGTCATGTTGTTTAATCAAACCGATTAACAGGCGCTGCTTAGTGATTCTATCATGATAGTGTTCTAGCTCCATTCCATGTTAGAGAGTATTTACATTAAACTTTTCCACGTAGTTGGGTTTGGCCTGTTATATGGCCTACAAGATTGTCTGATATAAACCCTCTAGATTCCATTTTTTTAATGTATTATAAACATTCGTTTATGGTACTCCTGTAATTAGACTCGAGACAATGATGAGCTTTTCAAAAGAGTTCAAATATTGAAGCTTCATTGTAGTGCCTGCTTGGAAATGGAAGGAGAGTATTTCCAACATCTTATATAAACGTATTTTTGTTTTTGCCAAAAGTTTCCTTTGTTTGTTTGGACATAATATAATAAATGCTTCAAAAACGAATAAACTTTCTTTTTTCCAAAACTGTTACTTTGCGGATACATATTTATTAGAACTTTTTGTTTATTTTGATTCATACTACTATCTAAATATTTTATACTTATTCAATATCTAGTATATTTTTTAGCTTTCATTTTTAACTTTCAAAATTTGCCATACAAATAAATAACTTTTTTCAACAAATTTCCATTAATCACTCACATTAAAAATGATTTAAAATGATAACGTAATTTTATTCCAATTATATTGATTAATATATTCTTTATTCATTAACCAATCAGAATAAAAGTATTTTAAAAAATCGATCAATTTTATTAGGATAAAGTTTATAGTCATAAAAATTGCTATCAATAGGTGGTAAAAATCGATAAAACGGCAACTTGCTTTTAGAGAAATAGACGGCTTAATTCTCGCATAATTTTCATTTGAAATAGGTATCCGCCAAAAATAATTTACCCGCTAAAACATCGTCTTGCTGTGTCTTACTTATGCGCAGTCATCCTACCACTACATTACGTCCTAGCACAAGCTAATTGCATACATGGAATGCACATGTTGCCAGTAAAACTCATTTCAATTTGCTCACTGCCGGGTTACTGGTTGCCTAACCACTTATCTCAATACAACAGTTATTACTTAAAAAAATATTTAACCTAATTGACGTATAAAGTTTTTATCACAAAAAATACCTATTTCTGTTTTTATTTTATAAAATGAGTTATTAAGTCTTGTAGATACCGTATACCTTATAATTTGTTTTGTAGTTACGACGTATGAGCTATCACAGCTTTAGACAGGCTGTAATAAAGGATTTCTTTGCAAGAAAAATTTTTACATTAATATAACTATATAAATAATTGAACAAAAATAATAACAATTTACCGAGTTTCTTTGATGAGTAATTTAAAACGTGGAAACGTTTATTCCACGTCGAATAATTATATTACATATCAGATTGTGCATTTGAGAAAGAATGTAGTTGGTAAACCTAACTATAACAATCAGTTAATATAGTAAATAATTTTACTCAACTTGCATAATTGAAGTATTAATCAATTAATATAATTTAAATCTAACCTGAGTTTGGATATGTTATGTTTACAAAATTAAGTTTTATAGTATATTTTTAAACAAATTACTTTAAAGAAATTAACCTAATTTACAATAAATTACTCAAGCGCAGTATAATAACAAAATATTGAGGAATGTAATTATTGGTGGGTGATATAAGTATATAAATTAGAGCTTTTTAATATTCAAGTTATATACTACATGGTATTTGTTTAGTTAACATCATCTATATCAGCAATATGTTTGTTAAAGTGCGTATTGTCAAATATTGAGCGCTTAGAAAATTTTATTTTTAATTTTTTATAAAGATTTTTGCAGTAGTCACTTTGGCAGCTTTTGCACTAGCAGATCATCATGCGACATCGTATGCGTCAGTAAATAATTATGTTGCTTCACACCACAGTCACGCTGATAGCGGTCATCATGAACATCATTATCCTCACGTAAGCATCACTAATATTGTCATTATTGTCAGTATAATAAAAATAATAAAATAAATTAAACATAAACAATTTTTTAGCATCACCCAAAATATGAATACAAATATGGAGTAGAAGATCACCATACAGGAGACCACAAATCTCAAAATGAACATCGCGATGGTGATGTAGTGAAAGGTGATTATTCCATTGTACAACCCGATGGCAGAACACGTACTGTCCATTATACAGCTGATAAACATACAGGATTCAACGCACATGTAACATACTCAGGTCATGCTAGCCATCCTGGATATCATCATCATTAATTCATTACTTATTATTTCCAAATGTTTAAAATAATTGTATAGTTTTATAAAATATATTTTATATATGTTATACCGTGTTTTCTTTATAGTAGTTTTAACATGCTTATAGTTTACTTTCAGTAAAACAAAAAAAAATCATTCTAGTTATTTAGTTATATCTACGTGTCTACCTGAAAGTTTCTTTCTAGAGCTCCTCTCGGAGAGCGCCTATAAGCTCTCAGACAATACACAAGCTGAGAATTTCTCGCGGACACGCTACATGTATGCTTACAGTTATTTTCAAATTCGATATTGCTGAAAAGTGTCTACAACTTACTCTGTTGTGCATAAATATGAGAATAGACAAAAAAATGAATTAATTAATATTTAGGAGCAAGACTCTTATTTTATGGAACTACAATTATAAGGAATATTGAAATAGAAAAGCAAGAGAATAGCTCTCGGCAATAACTCTCGAGAGTTGCTCTCAGTTGGACACGTAGCACGGATTAGTTATTTTAGGGATTTTATTAGTCTGACTGTTTTTTTATTTTTATACAAGCCAATATTATTATTATTATTTATCTTTTACATCTCTTTTATACCCTTTCGAGTGTAGAGATGGTCGGACACACCGAGCCGCAGAAATGGATATAATTATGTATGCTATTTTGAATGAGGCC